>RJWH01000778.1:388730-577669 GCA_004363575.1 Solenodon paradoxus | reverse complement strand
ACCTGCTCATGACTATTACCTAATAATTACATCTCAAAAAGAGTCAATATTTAATACTGGGTAGTTATTACACTGTGTTTAAATGTTTTTAAGAGATTTTGTGATAAATCTTACAAAGTTTTTCTATGATAAAATACAGATTATCCAACATTACTTCTATTATGAATAGGATGTTTTCTAAGGTTGAAACAAGCACTGAGTCAGTGCCAATCAATACAATCATTAACTCTGTTTAATTAAAAAATTATACTTTTTAATTTTGTCCTTGAATCTATTAAATGCAGCCAAATTTTGTTTAACATTTCTTTGTTTTTTAAAACCTTGCTTTTATTTGTTTTTGAAAACTTGTGGACTTCTCATAAAACCTAACGCCTCAAAGATTAAAAAACAGGTATAAGTAGGTGATGAACTTACTACTCAAGTCTATCTGATAAGAACGTTGTTTCTGAAAGAATTTGAAGTTAGGTATACCCTGGTGGAGCAACAGTCTGGTCAGTCACCTCAGAAGAACAAAGTCACTTGCCCCTGGGTCCAACTCCCAGGCCTGGGGAACAAACAAACAGTGTGAACAACCAAAATGGAAATAAAGAGCTGCTTTCTCCTCTCTCTTCCTGCCTGTCTGTCGACTTGGCTTCATTCCTGTGAGTATCTTTCTTTTAAAAAGAAAGAAAGAAAGACAAGGACATGAAGTTTTCTTATAGACGGGCAATATACTGGCATCCTATTTAAGTTTGTAGGAATAGCTAAGCCCCCTATAATTTTACCATTCTTCTGTCATGCTAATCTACAACTAGAACTACTGGATCTCTGACTAGTCAGCTAAATTTAGTTACCCTGTTCTGTCTAACACTCCTTGTTTTCATTTTGAAAAAACAAGTTGCAGTCTTTGTCAACAAGACAGGTAAGCTCCAAGGTCTTGAGGAAATTTATGAGTTTGTTTGCAGAGCGATGTGCTTGGTAAGGACTTACAGTCATCAGACTCAACTACTGCGGAGGCCAAAAAGTCTGATTTACCCAAAATGTTATCTGGAACTAAAGGAATACAGACCTCCTCTTTGTAGACTATAAAGCACCCTCTTTTCACTCCTGTCTCTTTAAAATGTCCTTCCTTTGTTCTTGAGAGGGAAATTGATATGAGAAAACTTTCTCCCATTTTCATGTATTGATCAATTAAATTATTTTTTCATTTTCATGCACCTGTGTCACAGCGTTTGGCTGGACTGGACATTGGGTATATGAGCCTGAATGATGAATTCTGTAACAAGGGTAAGCTTAAATAAACATTTGAATGACATTTATCTCATTGCATTCTTATTATTTAATTATCTGTGTCCAGTTATTTCTTCTCTATTACACTGAAAGCTACTTACAGTATGTTGGGGCACAAGGGAAAACTTTCCCATGCCTCTCTGTATTCTTCTAGGCTAATAATTAATCAAATAAACCTTAGACACATTGATAAAAGAAAGAAAGAAATTTAGTAATAGTATATATACCTTCTGCATACATGGAGAAAGTTAAACTGAGAGATTTGCCTTGTGACTTTAATTTCTAATTTAAATACATTCATATAGAATCAGAAGATTCAATACAAATTGTTAGGACAAGCAGTTAAGTGACCTGAGCTTGAACAGACAAAAGATATGTATGTGTAACTTGCAAAATGATTAAGGTCATGTGGGCACAAATGAACTACCAGGAGAGAAGCAGAAAGAAACTTCAGAGACCAAGGAATACAGAAGGGGAACTCTGAGGAAGGGGTTCTTTGAAACTATTGAAGATTATGCAAATTATCTGACAGGGGTAGTCTTGATGAAGTCCATTGGGTAAGCCCTTGAGATAAGAAGAGTGAATATAAACCTTCCCCAGAGTCTGGTCCTCAGGCTTCAGACTCCCCACCTCAGAGTAATTGAGTCTGCCTATTCAGACACCCCTCCTGTATACAGTTTTCTATTACCTATTAAATTCTTTCTTGACTTTACTTCTCTGGTCTAGTGATCTAAATGCTTTCTAATGCAGTCAAGGTTCATCTATCCATGCCATTAACAAAAATGATTTAGCACTCATTATTCTACTGTTGGCATTAGGCATTAAATAAGTATTAAGTATTAACGGCAGTGACAAGTCAACTAATAAACAGTTAAGTTATGCAAGTATAATCTTGGAATCTAATGTTACTTTTCGTGGGGAATATCCCCTAGGCTGACCTTCCTTTGATGTAATGCTTATGCTGGTGGGCATTGCCCATGACATCAATGCTCAGACAACAGCTGAGTGTGCTACAATTCAGCTTAATATAGACACTGTATATACAGATATAACTAATGCAGGGGCTAAAAGAGAAGATCCAAAATCTCTCAGAATTGGTCTCCTGCTTTAGGATCCACTCTGATAAGAAAAGTTAAAAAGGACAGCCCCAGGCAAAGGAGAAGCTATTATTCTCAACCCTTACTCCATCCCTTAATCAAAGAAGCCATCTGCTACTCCGTGGGTCTCCACCTTTCTCCTAACTCAGAAATGGTCATTTGTCTCTATTCTCCAGAACAATGTAAAAAGGGAAGTTATCTTTTCTTATACAGTAAGAATGACTCATTCTTTCTTGCCTTGTGGTGACCCCCTCTTCTTTCTCCTGGGAACCCCAGTCCTCTTATCATGCCTCAGTTCAAGATATAAATGTGAGTCTGCCCCTGCCACCTCAGAATATACCACCATGTAAGTTCTCCATATGTATGTTATTAAACGTGGAATTTTACTAATGATGCCTAGTGTTAATTCGTTAGTCCAGTCTATGATGAAGTTCAGAAAAATGTGTAAACATTATCTTTGACCCCAATATTACCCACAGTTTATGATTCAGTCCCACAAGGATATTCCCTTCTTCCCCTGTTAACCTCTTCCCTGGATTTGACTAATTTGCTAGAGCAAATCAAAGAGCTCAGGAAACCCATTTACTAAATTAATGATTCAATACAAAGAACATTAAAGGATATGAACTGACAATCGTATTGAGAGATATATAGGTTATATCATAAACAAAGGAGCATCTGTCCCCATTGAGTTGGTGCCCAACAAGGTGACACATGGGAGTATTCACTCTGAGATTTTTGTCCTTTTTGATTTTGTGGGTGTTTCACCACATTACAGAAGCCACTGGCTATTGATTCTTTATTTAGCTTATAACCTCTTTCCCCTTTAGCAGGTCAAGGGAGTGTAACTAAAAGTTTCAATCCTCTAACCACGTAGTTGTTTCTCCAGACATCCAGCTCCCATTCTAATATTGCATGTGTCACCTCTTTAGCATAGCAAGAGCATCCTTATTTCCTCAGGAAATTCCAAAGGTTTTAGGAATTTTGTGCCAGAACTGGGAATAAAGCTCAATGTCAGTTGAATCTATTGCCAGTGAATGATCAATAATTTAATCAAATGTGCTTATGTAATGAAGCCTCAATCTATCTCCTGAAGGAGGATCTTTAGAGAGCTTCTAGGCTGATGAACATGTAAAGATGTAAACACTCCATGTTATTTCTTCACATATTGTTGTAAACATCTCTTTCATCTAGCTATGTTAGATAGGAACTTGAGCGAAGTGCAGGAGAAGGGAAAGTAAAAGCCAGGAAACAATAAATCAATGCAGCTGTTTTAAAACACAGCTAACCAGCCACCAGAAAGCTCAGACTGGATGGAAGTGCTGATCAATATAATCGTGTTAAAAGAGCAGTAATCATCAGCCAAGAAACTCAAAGCAAAAGTGCTGATGCTCAGAGTTACAACTATTAGAAAGAACAAAAGCAAAGCTATGAACTGTTAGAGGGAACAAAAACAATCAACCATAAAAGGTGCTAATCTGAAGCTCTCCAATCAATTTAAAAGAAACCACTAATTGGTCAATAAGAAAGTTTGTTTCACATTAGAGTGCCCATAGACATAGGGCAAACTGCCAGAACGTCTAAAACTCAAGTCCTAATGCCCCTCACTGCCCCACCCCCACTCCACTGCTTGCTTCCTCTTTGGATGACCAACCTTCTTGCTGAGAGTGCCCCTTTTCTCTTTTTCCCTCCAGAATAGACAACCTTTTATTTCACTTCTGTACTCTACCTCCTCTCTTCCAAAGTGCCACCTATACTTGGGCAAATTTTCTCCTCAGAAACACAAGAACTCACCACAGCTGAAATGACTGAGGTACTGAGGTACGCTTCCCATGATTACAGCTATTTCTGAATACAATCCTTTGTAATAAATGAGTATTCTAGTGAGTAAAGAGATTCCCTGAGTTCTGTGAGCCTCTTTATCATATTATCTAACCTGAGGGGGATCTCATGGGAACATCTGATTCCTTCAGAAGTACAGGCAATACAGCTAGGCTAGTGACTGGCATCTGAAATGGAGGGCAGATTTTGGAGTCTGAATCACTTAACTGTGGTATCTGTTGCTAAGGAGTTGGATAGTATAAGAATTAAGTTGCATCAACATGCAAAATAAAAGGAAAAACAATGCTGGAGAGGATGTGGTGAAAAGGAAACACTTGTCACTGTATGTGGGAGTGTAAAATGGTGCAACCATTTTGGAAAACAGTATGGGGATTCGTCAAAGAATTGATATGGAAGTTCTGCAAGATCTAGTTATTCTTCTATTGGATATTCACCCTAAAAACACAATACTTATTTGCAGAGATATATGTACCCCCATGTTCATCACGGTATTATTTACAGTAGTCAAGAGTTGGAAACATCCTAAGTGTTCATCAACAGAGGAATGGATAAAGATGTGGTACAACCACACAATGGAATTCTACATGGCCATTAAAAAAGAAGAAATCCTGCTATTTGTCACAACATAGATGAACTTGGAGAGAATTATGCTTAGCTAGTGAGATAAGGTAGGAGAATGAAGGATATCATATGATGTCACTCATATGAAGTGCATAGAAGCCGAAAGCAAATGAATGACTTAAGTAATAATAGACTTCAAAAAAGATAGAATCAATAAAAATAATAGATTTTTTGTGGGAAAATAGGGGCAAACTGGAGGGTGTAGAAAGAGACAGGGGAGGGATGGGGGAAAATGGGTCAAAGCTTATTAATTGCAAAGTGAATGAAAATAAAAGGAAATAGTGGTAAACCTACTGTACTATTTATAGATATAAATATGATATCATGTATACCTCAAAATACATGTTTTTCAATAAAATCAAACTAAAAATTAAGTTGTAAAAATATAAGAATTGAGTAGAATTTAGTCAAATTATGAATGAGACTTCCTGCTGGTGTCCAAAAATTGTTTGTTGATGTGAAGAAAACATCACATGCATTCACATTAGAATTGAGTACAAGAACCCTAAATAAACAATAATAAATATAAAAATTTATCTGAAATTATCATTTCCTCTTGGCCATTCATAAAATTTTTTAAATTTCCACTCAGTATATTCTCTTCTCTAGTTCTGAGATCAAAAAATTCCAGCAGAAAATTTTGTGAAAGATTCTGGTTCAGACATTATGGTATATGTATAAACTCAAAGGTAATAAATTCTATATCCTTTTTCTAAATTATTTAATAATTGACTTGTGAAATTTAATGTATATGGTTATTTTGTCAGTCTTATAAAATTAGTAAACCTCGATTATTGTTTTGGCAAGTGAAAGAATTAAAAAATGCTAGAGAGAAGTAAAATCTAGGAAGTACTTATTAGGCAATAAGAAATTTCATTCAAGAGAAGGCAAGAACAGGCAGACTCATTTGAAGTTGTGGAGAAGAAATGCACTACTTGTGCAGTGGGACAGGCTTATATCCCCTCTTCTTATCTCAGAAATCTATCAAATGGACTGTTTCAAGATCACCCCTCTCGGGTATTTTTCAGAGATCTGAATAGTTTCAAAGTGCCCCTTCCTTTGTGGTTTCTTTCTGTTGCTTCTGGGACAACATAACCATCAACACTCTGTCAGCTACTCGTAGATGTCTTTAGTCTGCCTCAGCTTACGTCTACCTAACTGCATGCCTTAACAATTCCTTTAATATTAGACTGGATTTTTTAAAAATAAAAATTTCTGAGAAAAGTTAGGGGTCCAAAAATATGTATATGCATATGCATATATTTATATACAAGTATAATACATGTATGTGTGTATGTATGTGTAGGTATTTGGCGATACTAGACTGGTGCCAAAAATGAGAAGAAAATCCCAAAGAGCCCAGTATGTAATGTACTTTTATCCATGAGGTTTTGGTCTATTCAAAATCCATGATTAATGTGCTGAGGAAGAAAAAAAACAAGTAGCAGCTGAGATACTGAGAATCAGAGAAACTGAGCAAAGAGCTGTTGGCAGTTTTATGCACTGAGCACAAAAAAATTGGACTTCAGTGCCTGCCAAGAAAGACACACTGAAAAATATCCCACACTTTCATTGTGATCATGAAGAGATACATCCTATGAGTAAAACTGAATCAGAAAGTGATCAATATCAATTAGTCTTAGATATGTAATAAATCATTGCATATATTGTTAACTTAAAACAATAATCATTTCATAGGTTGGCAATTTGTTCTGCATTGCTTAGGCTCGCTGAAATCAGTGAATGGTTTGCCTAGGACTTCATAATCTAAGCTCACCATTCATGTCTGACAGTTGACGGGCTGTCAACCAGGTTGTCTGGGTTATTTTTCACCAGTCCTCTCCAATAAGCTATAGCTTCTTCACACTCTAATGGTTAGGTTCCCTATAGTAAGAAAGGCCATGCCCTCATGCACAAACACATGTCAAGCTCTTCATATATCCTCTTTGCTAAAATTCTGTGGATGAAAAGCAAATTATATCGTGAAGTTGATATTCAAAATTATAGTCTCTAACACTGAATAAAATGTAAAATATGTCATTCTGTCTTCACCTCTCTTATTTTCGATCATGGTCAACATTATATCTAAAAATATATCATATATCCTAAATATCATACTAACTTTCAAAAAATTCCTATGTTGCTTAAATCTTGAATATTGAGATAAGACATGGAAAATGTCTATGTTTTGCTATTTCCCAATAAAGTTCAAAAAATAAGAACATTTTCTTATTTTCAATTTTATAAAATCTAACTCATATTTCACGTCAGAATTTATAATTTCAGGCAGCAAATTGAACTTGATATTTAGATTTCAAATTCTGGGCATTTTTATTAAAGAAACTAGTACTATAATAATTAGTCTTCCTTGTTAAGACCCAACTAAAAATTTATCTCAACATTCATGTTTGTCTGAGTTTTTGATACAGGTTATCAATACATATTCAGAAAAACACAAACAAATGTAGCAGATGCTGCTTCCACAACCCAAGGAAACCTACCAAGCATTGTGCTATTCATTTTGTGGTAGTGGATTCGAAATACATGCATTCACCTTTCTCTAAGGGTATATTCTAATGCATCTCAGACTCTAAAAACTTCATTGATTTACAGCTCTTAATATTTCATTTTTGTATCTGCAACTTCTGGAATATTTTTATATTCCTAAATTATGTATACTACTTTTTTCATCTAGTTTAGCAATATTATCAGGTGGATATTTTCTGTGAAAAAAGTATGGAGCCTTTATTGTTGTGAAATTATTAATTTCCCTGTAGCTAAATTTGAACAGCAGAAGAGTAGGTATAGACAAGAAATTGAGATTGTATTGCTATGCATGCTAGGTGAAAAATAAGTATTAGCATCTGCTTATTTCTCATGAGATTATGATTTCCAGATTATCAGTTTCCTACCAATTATTTTCCAGTACAATTTGATATTTTTCATCTAAATAATCACATTTTGAACAGAACTCTACAGTTACTATCCAATGCCATTTGTCATAACTCTCAGTCTATTGTTCAGGATAAGCCAATAAATTAAAAGGAATATGAAATCACTAATGATGTGTTTTGGTCTTTTAAGTATGGTTCGACTCTCTGTAACTCACCTATATGGTATGGTATTTTTTTAATAAAAGCTAATACCAGGCTACTTCTGAATGCAACAGCTATTACACCTTTTGCTAGATATGATTTGCAGAACAAATCTATTATAGAACTTATGCACGAACTGGAAGCAGAACCACAAGATAGGATCCAAAGTATTTATGCTGAAATGGGTTTGATGAAAATTCCTCTCATGCCCTGATCTGGGTACTCTAATTTTTATCTTAGTTTTAGGAAGGTTCTCATTGATACTGAAAGTTCTTGTGCCATTTTCGCAAGTATATAGATGTCTACTCCACAGTATTCACTAGTGCTGGAATCTTTGGAAATTTGGAAGAAAATTTAGAATCTAGTGAAAACAATACTCAGCATAAGCAAAGAGCAAAACTGACCCCAGGTAGCATAACTGGATCCTTATTTTCCACGTGGTCTTAGATTTGAAATTCTTTCCTGGTAGTTATTTTATAATTTTCAAAGTATGCTTTCACATACTTATGCCTTGAATTTTTGGTAATCTTTAACAAGAGCTTCATAGAAAATTGCTAAATTCATTTTAACCTAAATTACAGATTGATAATTTTAAGAATTTCAGAATCAGAATACCAATTATAATTTTAATTAGTAATTACATTAGCAAAACCTTATTTTTCAGTATCAGAATATTCAAGATATATGTACTATATCAAGTCAGTCTTCTCAAAAAACTGGTACATTTGTAAATGGACTTTATATTTTTAATTTTTTTTAATGAATAAAACCTATCCACATGTTTCTCAGCGGTATTCCTCAAAATTTTATGACTTTATTTTTGTGAAAGATATCATATTTTGAGGTTGTTTTGTTTTTACATAAAATATTTACGCTCTTTTTATGAAAATTTAATAGAAGAGAATGAAATTTTATCACACATTATATTCAAATGGTTCGAAGATTAAGCTCTAATAAATGCCATAGAAGAAATAGGAGGAGCACCCACTTGTGACTCAGGCTGCTAGGACATATGGACAGTGAAAGACCAAATACCCAGGTTCCTGATCCGGGCTGAGATGAAAAAACAAAATAAATAAAAATTATTTTCTTCTCTCCTTCCTTTCCTCCTTCCCTCCCTCTGTCCCTCTCTCCCTTCCTTCTTTCCTTCCTTCCTTCCTTCCTTCTTCTCATACTTCCTTTTTACCTTTCTGCAAATGCTTCTTCCTCCTTCTCCATCCCTCCTCTCATATGGAAACAGATACTAAAAATATAAATACATAATTCAGGGTAAGCTAATCTAATTTGTACATACAAAGGATAAATTCAAAAGTAAATTTTGTTTATTAAAAAAGTAATTAAAATTAAAATTAAAGTGAAGACAAATCACATTGATTCATCTATGTAATCAGAAACAAGATGAGAAAGGGGGAATAAAAATATTATGAATACATTTCTCTCATTCACATGGTAAATATCCTCCCTTTTGGGTGAGATCAGAGGTTGTTACCTGATGCTATGGCTTGAATGTTTGTATTTCCTCAAAATGCATTCAAAGAAATTCTAATGCCTAATATGTCATTATGTATTGGGGCTTTTGGATTATGTTTAGGTCATTAAGGTGGAGCCCTCATAAATGACCTTAGAGCTATTACAAGAGACACTACAAAGTTTCTGCTGTGTTCCACTACTTTAGAGCACAGCAGGAAGTTGGAAATAAATATGCATGATCTTGAAATTCTAGGTTCCAGGACTGCAAAAAATAATTTTCTGTTGTTTATAAGCTACCTCATCTGTAATATATACTGCTTGAATAGTTTAAGATATCTAGTAAGACACAATTTTCCCTTATCTTTCACAGTATGTGCATCTCAAGACAAATGCAATTTTAAAACACATAGATACAAAAACATACGTGTAAGTGGGCTTAAAGGTACAATAACTGACTGTTTTTAATTATTAATATCAAAGGCATGTGTATATTCAAATACTAATGGAAAAATAAATAAGAGAAACACTTTGAGAAGTGATATTGTGCTACATTATACATATGAATTCAATAATATATATTTATTACATATATTTAAGAATATAATGAATATTTTCTTCCTCTTGCTTCTTTTATTAAAGTTATAAATGTTAACAAAAGAGATGTATAAGTTGATAGTTACATGGAAACAAATGTTACATATCAGTAGTTATCAAAGAAAAATACATTTAAAAAAAAATGAAAAGCGTATTTTCTGCTTCAAAATCCGTAAATGAACCTGCAAGATTAGCCATATTTAGTTGCTTTAGGGTTGAAAACTGACCCCAAAATGACAATTTCCAGTTTGAAATTTTTATCTTAGGTCTGAGAACCAATCCTCATTTTCAGAAATTTCTGAACAGTTAAGATGTAAAATTAGAATCTTTTGTCAGTCATAAATCCATTAGGTAGAAAATGTTAGATTATATTATTTAAATAAGTCATTACCATGTAAAGAGAAACTGAGTAAGAATTGAGTGGAACTTCCCATAATATTTGATTTGTTAATTCCATACTTAGCAGAGTCTGTACTGAAGCTCCGTTGTCTAATTCTATCTTGAATTCTGCAACTCAAAACTGTCTTCTTTTGATTAAGCTATAGTAGGTGGGTTTCTATTTACAACAAAACAAAGATCATTCAAATAATCAATTCTTGAAAAAACTTTAAAATAATTATGAAGGAATAAAAGATAATGTTAAAAAGTCCACATATATTATCAAATTTTGAAAAGCATGTTATAAAATATTATGTAACTAAAAAAATGTTTGAAAAATAATTTGCATTTTGAAAAGTATAGCATTAATTATAACATATTATTCAAATTTTTCTCTAATAGAATAATTATCCAGTGTGTATTTTTCTGTTATCATCATTTTTATAAAATATTAATATATAAGGAAATAAAAAATCTAAACAATATCATCTTAGGAGTCTTATTAGATTCAACACAAAATTTAGACTGCCTAAAATAGTGAAAAAATAGTATGCTATTCTAGTCTCACAGTTTCACAAAGGAAACTATTTTGGCATGAACGTTTGCAGTTGTTTCTCTGGGAAAATTAGTTCCTTTTTTTCTGTATTTCTGAGGGAAAGCAAACTTTTTCTTTAGGATCAGAGACAGAGATATATTAATGTGGACCTTACAGATAAGATCTTGAATTGAGATTTAATGAGAGGCCAATTTGACAACAAAAGCTCAAGTGAGAAATCATAAAAAATCCTAACTTTTCACAAGATACTACTAAACATTTTGCTCAATTAATTATTACATATTTCATCCAGAAGATTACGATCAGAGATAGATTTAGCTAAGAAAATGCCAGAGTGATTATTACCAGTCATCTCCCAGTACAATAGAAAAAACTTGAGTAGTGTTTGTAAGGATTTATTTTGACTACTTTGGTAATTTTTTAAAAATATATAGCTTCACAATATACACACAGTTTAATGAAAAATTCTAACCCCAATGAGAATTAGAACTCAAAGTTTGCCATTGTCATATTTATATCTACTTCATAACATTACCACAAAATTGATACTATGCATGTCTGCATGTACATATATACACAAAAACAGACTCATATATATGTATATGTCACATATATGCGAAATATATATTGTATATAAAAATATTATGTTTCATTAGTTTTAATTTCTTTTCTTTATGATATTAAAAGATCCATTAAGCAAGGGATGTTATGCATTTTGCCTATTATTTTATTACAATTGTCTCTTACAGTGTCTCAGAATTTCTTCTCATTGAATATTTACATTAGATTAGATATTAGATTTTTACTTATATTTTGCTTCTATTTTAATGTCCTTTGAAATATTACTTATATCCTACCATTCTCATTCAATATATTCTTTAAATTTCACCTCCTTAATTTCAGAATTTCCATTTGCTTATATTTCTGTATTTACTGAAAGAGAATCTAAACCTCTAGGCTAATTAGAGTTTGACTATCTCTTCAACAGCATTTTACTATCTCAAAGTTAAATGGCAAAATATATACGAATGAATATTAATGTGACAACCACTGTCTCCTTTTACAAAGCTTCACAATTGTTTATATGTTCAGAATTCTATTATATAAAAAAGATTATCAGACTAGTATTTTCTTGAATCAAATAGTTCATAAAGATACTGTAGTGCGAGTATACATTTTCTGTGATTTTATTTTTGTGATGCATACTGAGTGTCAAGATGTTTTTGTTAGTCTGATTTCTGTATTTCTCCCTAGGGTTTAACTAACACAATTTCCATAGAAAGATCAACTAGCTCAGCTGACTGCTGCTACATTTGGTGTTTCTCCAACAATGCAATGAACCAACATTGTTACCTCTGTGTTTCATCGTTTGGCTGCAGTAAATAGAAGACAATCTCCAAATTTATGCATTGAAAATGCAGACTTTGTCCTGGCAATATTTAATGTGCTCAGAGCCCTTATTTTTTGTATGTTACCAAAAATATGTTACTATGCATTTATGTATTAAACTAACAAAATCAGAATAGATATTTATTGTACTTCACTGTATTTCAGTATCGCTCGTGAATGGAAAACTGGTGCATCTAGCCAAATCTAATTTGTAAAATGTGTGGGGTTTTTGTTTGTTTTGTTTTTTCTTTTATTGTCAGTTTTGTTTTGTTTAATAGCCAACAAACTTGAGAAGCTGCTATAAGAACTATTCATTAAAGTCACATCTATGGAAATTTCTAAGAAGTTACAGTTTAATTTGAGCCTTTGTGAAATTCTTTCTTTATGAATAGACATTTATTGCCAAATTATCTATCTTCATATAATCTGTGCCGTGCCTAACTTAACAATGAAAGTATCTGATATAAAATAGAGCCTTTATTATTCATTAGGAGTATATCTATGGGATTATATTTCTGCATGTCTATGGAAATCATGGACAGAGTATCCAGATACGGATTCTCTCTAATGAAATAGAGACTCAGATAAAGATAGCCTATGTAAAGTATACTTTTGTCACTAAAAAATCAACCTATTGTGATTTCACATATATCCTATAGTCCAATGTCTTCCTCCCTTATAAATCCATTCCAAGAGTATTATCTTGTTTAGCAGAATTTAAATTGTTTCACCATAATGTTTTCATTTCAGCTAGGAGCAAAAGAAAACAATGATGAGAAATTTATTTATTGTAATCTTAGAGAAAACAGACCTGAAAATTTGAGGTGGAATCTGATATTGGTAGTTGTTAATTTACAGTGCATATTAAGATCATATTAAAAACATAGTTTGAGAACTCAAGAAATAGAAGAGAGACCTTTTCTATATATTTGACTGACTCTGGGTAATCTGACTTCTAAACACAACTTATTTTTTCTTTGGGAGTAGAATAAGCAACTTCTTGATTCTAAGTAAGGTTTCTCGGCCTCTGATTTAAGACCTTGTAAGAAACTCATTTCAGATAATTATCTGCAAGGGAATGTCAATATTTTTATGTCTAATCTCACTTCTTTTTTTTTTTTTTTGTCTCTAACTAATGTTAAAATTTAGTCTGTCACAGATGGATAAGTATTGAATGTGAACTCTGGTGTTATTCATATATCTAAATATTTGTAAGATTTTAATGATGGATTGTGATAGAAATATTGGAAGTTTATGTGGAAATGGATGCTGTTGTTAATGGACAAAAGAGGAATATATGTGGTTTCCTATTCTGACTGAATAAACAGAGTATGTTTGGTAGTGAATTTGAATTTCATGTGATAGTTGATTCAGTAAAGAGTAGGTCTCTCTTTTTAGTCTTCTCGATAATTGAAACTGACACTTAGATGCATTCTTCCAGAAAATTCAAGTCGAAGTAAAAATATTCCTTAATAATTGTAAATATTGTACATTGTTAATAATATAGACAAGTTGGAAAAGATTTAAAGAGCTCTACTCAATTACCAAGTATTCAATTATGTCTAACAGGGATGATACAGAACGCTTATTCTTATTCTCCCCAACCCTCATGGTAGGGGGTAGGGAAAGGATAAGGGGAATTAATTGTATAGTGAAGGAAAGAAAAAGAAATAGCAATAACTTACTGCATTATATACAGGTATAAAGTTGCTATGAGATATTAAACCATAATACTCCTTCAAAAATCATTTTAAAGAGCATCTGCCTCATAAGACTAAATATGAAAATGTATGCTACATTCTTAGTGCAGAATCTAGTTAATCCTCAATGACTGATAGACATATGGCTTAGTTTTTGACATCTCTTGCTTTTACAATGTCCTTGAACATGCTTTTTATGACTAACCTTGTATTCCACACATTCCTTCTGTAAACAGTGACCAAATATATGTACATGATATGACCATGTCTACATTTCTACCCTCATGTTTCATAATTTCATCCTACCATAATCCCCTATCCTAGTAAGTCAACCAGTGTAGTTCTTGTTACAGTGTGTATACTGCATAAAGTTTAATATATTGATTCATGAATGAAAAAAAATCTTTCTTTACCCTTAGCGTGATATGCAATGGTGAACATAGTATGAATAATATGGAACTATGTGACCAGGTAATGTCTGCCATAGTACAAAACTAAAGATACGAGATGCTGGCATTGCAATGGACTCCCTAGTTTCAGTAAATATGGCAGTACCACAAAACATCAGAAAGAGGCAGCAAACGATTGTCAGAAGAAAGGGAAAAATGATATCTATCATAGACATCCTACCACCTCTATTCGCTATTTTGCTGGATTACTAACCAGTACAATGATAAAGAGTAGAAATAAGGGAGAAAATAAAAATGGTAAGCAGGGAAGTGCGTGTGCTGAGCTCCAGACATGTGCTTACTTTGATGTATTTATTTGCTTGTTTTCAGGTAACTAATATAAGTATGTATGCTGATGATGATTGCATGGAAAGAGGGAAGTGTAGCTACCTGACAAAAAGGGTAGAATTACTGGGGAGATACTGGGGGTGGCCATAGGAGAGGAGATAGTAGATAAATGTGTACATCCTGGAAAAATAAGAAGCATTTGTAAACCAACCATAAAAAGAGAAAAGGTAGAATTTTGTGCACAGGTACTGAGTAGGAGGATGTGCTAGAGACCTGGGAAAGTTTTCAGCAAAGTGGAATTTCAGAATCACCATAATATAAAATCATTGGATAAAATAATATTTTCTATTAGTTTAAAATAAATGTGCCTATTGCATTCAATAAAATTTTAATTGGTATGTCTCACGCAATTTAACATTAAGCGCTAAACTATAGTTCATACTATAAAGTAAATGACACTTTCCAAAGTTTGAAGAAATATTTATACTCATTAACAATAGGAAATAATTTAAAAGAGTGTATTTTATGACATATCATATATTATTGTCTTTCCTTAAGAGAGTTGCATCACAAATATAAGGAAAAGGAAAATATGTATATACTGCATAAATATTGTAAAAGTTATTTAAGTGAATGTTAAACATTGGCATTCAATAGCACTAGTAAGCAAAAGCATTTCAAAATTAAATAAATATTTGCATATTTTATTAGTGAGAATCTCTTATAAATATCTTCAGTCATAATATAAACACAAATAAAACTTAAAAATTGCTAGTATAAATTGGAAGAAAAGTTCTGAAAATCTAGCAATAATTTCATAGTTTTTCACCCAATGAAAATTTACTTCTAGAATTTTGAGCCTCTAAAAAATATATGACGTGCATACAAAATTTTATCTTTAAAAAAATTATCAATCCCCCCCTTTATAACTGTGAACATTTAGAAATAGTTAATACTTAACAATTTAACAGCAGGAAATAAGGTTAACATTTTACATAAATATATCAGAGTATTTTACAATTTTAAAATATTTTAAGGCATGAGCAGATGCTTACAGTATTTAAGTAATGATTTCTGTTCCCTCAAAATTCATGTCTTACAGTCTTAACCACCAGTATTCTTCAAAATGTAACTGTATTTGAGACAGGGTTTTTAAACAGATAATTAAAATACAGTGAAGTCATATAAACTGGCTGTAGTCTAATATGACCCGTGTCTTTCTGTAAAAAGAAGAGACATTGTGGATGCGTAGGCACACAGGAAGGATCGCAGACGGAGAAAACAAGAAGGTGGCAATTGCAAGTCAAATATAGATGTCTCAGCATATCTCAAACTTAGCAAAACCATTCAGATGTCTAACTTCCAGAACTTTGAGCAAATACATTTCTATAATTGCGTAATGCTGTGGTATTTTGTCATATCATCCCAAGCAATGTGCTGTCCATTGTTAATTTTTTAAGGTTTTAACCATATCAATTGTATTGAAGTAACTGCAGTATTTGATCAAAATTTTCAAAATTTCCAACTCTCCATTTGATGTGTGTGTGTGTGTGTGTGTGTGTGTGTGTAGGTCAATAAATAGAAAGAAAAAAAGGTAGGGGAAAGCAAAGAAAAAATGAGGAAGGAAGGGAGAGAGAAAGAGAAGGCTATATAAATAGATTTATTAAATACATATCAAAATACACAAAATTAGAAATAGATTGCAAAATGGTTTTTTTTGTTTATTCTACAACAAAATCTGGCATCAGTATTATTAATATTCATACATAATAGATGAAATCGGTTGATTATGACAAAATATATCCTCCCTTGAAACATAAATCACTTGTTTTACGGTGCCAATCTCCACCTACATGATTCTTTTTTAAGTGTCAAGTATTCAAGGGCAATGACCACAATAGAAAGATACCAAAACAGTGCCAGAAAATACTTAAGCACATACCATTCTGTGCTGCTGTCACTAGTGAGAATGATATCATAATATAAGACCTAAAGAGGTCTTCTAAAATTTCATTGTTGAAATATTTTAATTGAAAAAAAACCCTTAGACTATTTCATATATTTCACGCAGCTCAGACTTATGATGTTAATTGTCTCTGAAAAAATATACCTAAGAAAGCGTGTCTGTGTGTGTATGCTTTTTCTTACTTTAGCCGTAGAACAAGCTGTATACTTTATGACTGAATATTGATGTGTTGTTGCTACTCAGTACTCACTGAAAATGAATCATCGACAAAATATTCCAAGTTGTGTAACTTGAACAACCTGTATTCTGTCATTTGTAGCAAACAGCTTTGACATATAATAGCAGACAAGTATGCCAACACAAAAACTGCCACAAATCATCAAAGAAATAATCTCATTTTAGTGGTTAAAGTTCATTTTTTGGCATGGTCCAAGATTCCTCCAAGGGAAAGGTCAAGGAAAAAGTCAAGAACACAGAATGAAGATCAACAGCTTATTAGGTCAATATGTGAATCTTACCATACTATAAATTCATAAACACCACTGCCTTCTAGGTGTGCAGTCTCCAATAACTAAATCAGATGAGACATTGGCCAGTGACAGACAGAGGTATAAAGTAAAAAGGAAAAAATACCATGATAAAAATACTTGAAATAATCCTCTACGTGAATGTCATTAAAGATTTTGCAAACGTATGAAAATGCTTCTAGATATATTTATGTTGGATTACCATGTTTTTAAGTGTAGAAATATTATTAGGAAGACATGTTTAGTTTTCACTGAGATTTGCTTCAATTTCAAAAGAAAAAGAAAATCATCTAGGAAATCTCCTTCTTTTCCTATAGCTTGAGATGCCTCTGTTGTTAATCTGAATGAATGTTTTTCGTTGTATTTTGCAATGACTTCATTTGAAAGAATGTAAAAAATGTATGAGAAAAGCAAATGACTGAAATAATCAAATTGTATTTGATTGGAGATTAGACAAGTATTTCTCCTAATTATAATCAATTCCATAATTAACTATAAAACTCCTTTTTCATAAGGGAAAAAAAACTGCTTCAAAAGTATAGATGGAAAATGTGGCACCTGACAGTTTCATCATTCTAAAGCATTGTTTTATGATGTACCTGTATTTAATAATAGTTCTTTGGAGGCTCATAACCCTTTTTGTGATTGATAGTAGTTATCCCTTGCACCATCTGTGCGTGATATTAATTAAGAACTGGGGAGACAGTGTTATAAAAATGAAAAATTTTCTTTGTCATCAGGGAAAAAAAGCACTGAATAAGTTCTTTGTTCATTAAAGTTTGGTGACGCTCCAACTACTTGTCCCAAGGCTAGCGTTTTATATCTCCAGAGCCTGAAGCAGTAGAGCAGCTGAAAGATAAAGTTTGCAAGTCTACTTGCTTGCATAACCCTGTGTGTGTCACTCCACTGAAGTAAATATGTTTAGAGACCAGAATGTGATCTGTCCACCCTCAAGCTGAAGACTGAAATAAACAGCATAGACCTAGCAAGACACCATGCTAGCTGTTAATCTACTAAATAGGCCATTAATATCTGCTGCTTCGGATTAACTGAGCAGTTTTATGTTCACCGTGTTTTTAAGCACACCTATTTACAGATGGATTTATAGATAAATTAAATGCTTCTGAGAAGGCATCTAGCTAGAGAATTTTCTAAATTAAAAGTTTCTTTTTTTTCACACCAGGTTTGTTACATGACAAACATCACTCAAGAGGAAGCAAGAGTTGAAATTTTTTTTCTTCCTATTTAAGAAACGGAAAAATTAAAATAGAAATACTTCAGAACAAACTTAATTATATATAAAACTGCTCTCACATGTTTCAAGCATTCAAACATATAAATCCTTCAAACTAGAAAACTTCTTTCTGTTGTTGCCTTAAAACATTCAAAAGTAAATCAAGATTTTTGTTAGCTATTGCCATTAAACCATGTATACACAAATATAGTTTTTCACTTCTCTTCCTCAATTCTGGATAATTATAATAATTTATATATTATATATATTATAATTTTTCTATGTACATTAAAAAGCAAAATGTACGTATATATGTGTATTTGACGTTTTACTTGTATTTTCACAATTAGTATCAAACTTTATATAGAATCAAGAAAAACCTAAGGTTAATATATGCAGCACTTATTTTATTATTCTGTAATTAATATTAATACATTGTCCATTGATTTGTGATAAGATTTGTAGCAATGTTCTAAAACAAAGCACATGTTTACATGTCTGGGTTTGTACACATATATGTATATATGCATATATATGCATATATATGTATATCCGTGATGCCTTTATGTATTGTTGTAGATTACATTAATCAGGAAACGATTAAGTGGCCAAAAGTATATGAAATTTTTTATAGATATTGTCAAATGATTTCCAAATATAATAAGGTAATTTATATCTATTAGGATTGTATGAGAAACTTCATTTCTTAGCATACACTATACATGGAAACATGAAAAAAAAATTCTGTGCTGTTTAAAAAGTTAGAATAGGTATGAAAATAAGAAATTTTCTCTAATATACATTATTTTTTAAACGCACTAGGTAAGGTAATGTTTTTTATTTTGTATAAAACCTGTCATACAATTTAAATATTATCCAAATTTTGAAGATTTTGCATTATTCTGAAAATCTAGGAAAATTAAGGGAGCAACTGTTCTCATTTGCTTGTGTGGTTCTAGAAAAAGTTGAACTTTCTTGAATAAGGCCAATTTGAATTGAACATTGGGAGTAAAAGGGTTTATAGTTATGTTCTCACCATCTAATGAGAGGTACATTATAACAAGAAAAAAATGGCATTTAAAACAAGTAAAAAGTAATGTATGTAAGAACGGAAACATGTTAGCGAATGTGATTAGAACAATGACAGCAGCTGCTTTGTTGATGCCATTATTCTATGGAATGATAATTACTGTGGAGCAGCTTTCATAATTCTTCTTTAAAATGCTACTAGAAGGTTTCTCAATTACAATAGAGCAGTTTGGTTATAATTATAGAACTTTGGACAGGAAAATTCAGACAGAGGTCATCAAATTTGTAATTGGAAGATAATTGTATTTGACATTGCATTGAAATCAATAAAGATAATTATTGCCATTAAAATGGCATTAAGACCATTAAAGCCTTAACATCCTAAAGACATCCTTTTAAAATTTGAAAATTTTGAGCATTTTTTCCTGAATTTGAACAAAACTATTTTTTTAAATAGCGTGCATAGTAGTATAAAGCATATTTACTTATTTCAAGAATACTAAAACCATACCAATTATTTTATAAAATTTCAAGTTAATAGATTAGCTTAACAGTCACTGGTATCCAAACATCCATTCTTTTGCTGCAACTTAAGTGTCAGTTTTCTAACTTCGCTCTTTTTAATAACTTTTCATGTTATATCTATTCTAGAGTAGAAAGATATTATGATGAATTAAATATTATGAATTATTTTTCATATGATTTCTATAAAGATGAAATGATTCAATCAGTACATCTTTAAAATAATAATTATAAATGAATTGACTCAATATTACTAGACATTATTATGATACTTCTGGACAGGAGCAGAGATACATATTCAGATGTAAATTGATAATGAAGATACTGTAAGAATATAAGGGACAGGGAAGAAATCTGCATCACTTTTAGAAATTTTATATAGTTGTAATTCAGAGGCCATAAGCGTCAGAGGAATTTCTATGAAAAATGGAGGTAGGATCACAGTAAAAAAATAACCTGAAAATTGATTCATTCATTTTCATTCTAAGAAAGTGATTCAATGTCAGAATAAATAAGTTTAGATTATTAAAATACCTCTCTGAGTAAATTAGGTCACTGTAGATCATCATATAAACTCCATGAAAATTTTTGAATACATCACTTACAATAATTTTCCACAATGTGAATCTAAGTATTTATAAAGAACTTATGCTAAAAGCTACAGAAGTCAGGCAAAGATTACTACACATAGTGCTCATTAGGTAGAGTTGTTCCTACATGTATTGAAGAATTGTTATTTTATATAAGGCAGAAGAAGTGCAAAGCAAGATAGAAAATCTAATGTTATGCTTGCATAACTAGGATGAGGTAAAATGAATATAAGTATTTTGTTCATGCAGAAATTACAACTATATCATTATTAGTTAGGACTCAAATTCTCTAAGGCATCACCTTTGAATTAATAAAATGTGTCTCCTTCACGTAAACCAATTAAGAAGCACCAGGGTCTTAGATTGCTTATATTTGGTCGCCTGTTCTTCTCTAAAAGATGTATATGACATCCATTTAATTTTCCACAATAAATGTTCCAACTCCTATCATTAGTTCCAGAAAACAGAAAAGAGCAGGCAAAGCAGAGATGTAACCCTTTCCTTGAAAAATAAGGCCTGTACTTTCTAAAAGATTTACTTTATTGTGGTGAGAGCATTTAACATGAGAAATAACCTTAACAAACGGTTAAGTATGCAATGCTAGAGGATGATGCTGTACTGAAGACCTCAAACCATGTGGCAAGATCATATATATAGTTTTTTTTTCTTTTTTCTTTTGGTAAAAAAGAGAAACTATGATTAAGCTGCCAAGGATTAAGACCCAGATCCACAACTAAACTGCTGTTTGATTTTAGGAAATATGCTTAATGCGGTGCTTCAGTTTCAACAAGGATAAGACAAGGATGATAACAGTGCTGACCTTGTAGAATTGCTGTGAGAATTAAAAGGTGCTTTTACCTGTAAAGATCAGAAGAGCCCCTGTAGTATTATCTGACACAGTGTCATTGGAAGAAAAATAGAAATGGAAAAAAATGTATATGTATACATATATAAATATTTTATTTATACATGTTTATATTTTATATAAATGTATAAATACATATAGTATAGGTAAATATATATATATATATAGTTTGCTGGCACATGTTTAGACTACTATAAATCTCTGACAATTTTTTGCTATTACTAAAATAAATGATTCAGATACTAATAACCCACATATTCATACAGTCATACACACACATGCACAAACACATTCATCATTATTCTGATTGAATTTACATAAATGAGCCAATGATGTAATAGCCTTATTATCTAGCACTATCCTGTAAACAACTCATAGAAATAGAGAGAATACAATAACAGGATCAAGTCTGGGGCTGTATGATATATTTTGATTATTTAGGTCATGTTTTGATATCTTTATTTATGCACCTTCAATTATCTAATAGTAAAATAAGCAAAAAAGCAAAAGAGAGGTTCTTCATTACTCAGCTCACAGTCAGAGAGAAGTTACTAACATCATATCTTTAGTCAGTCGTATCAGTATGAAGACAATGTCTAGACTAGTCGTACACTACATTGGGTGGGCAAGAGGAGTGTTGAGTAGATACTTAGTTAGCTTAGGTTATATCTTTGTTTAAGCAATGTCACCTTTCACTTCTTTATACAAGAACATGATGCTAAAAGATTCCAATATTTAAACCTAGAATGCAAATATATAGGCTGGTCTCAAAATGGCAAAATTGAGCAGATTTCTTTCTGAATTTAGAGTATTAAATGAATACTATTTTTGCAGTTATTTGTTAAAAAACACATAGCAATTATACTCTTCTAAATGTTTTATAATCAATAAATCATTTTAAAATCATTAGCATCCTATATACCTTTAGGGTATTATATTATCTCCATTTTACATATGATAAAATTAAGTTATAGAGAAAGTAAATTATCCAAGATCACCCAATCGGTTTGCTCTATAGTTAATATTTGATTCCCAGAAAACTTGTTACCCACCATATGCTATGACTTGTTTTATAAAAAATATATAACCTGCACTGGCAATAACATTGTTTCTTCTTATATGTGTATTGCTGCATAACAATGAAATTAAATTGTTTTCTGGAAATTAAAATGAAATAAGCCTGAGAGATATTAATAATATTAGCATCTCTTGCTAAATCAAATAGAAACTAGAAGCCCTGACATGAAAATTTTAAGTCCTGCTAATAAACCTACCTATTTATTGGCATCTAAACCCATATTCAGTTTATTCCTTTGCTGTTCACCTTCTCTTACCCAAGTTATTCACTCTGGCTTCTGGAATATGTTTCCTTCCATGTTCCTTGAATTTCTTATATTTTTGACTTTGCAAATTCTCTGGATCCTTTCATTTTAAGGAAATTTTTCTCTTCCTCTCTGAAAATCTTTATCTGCTCTCCCCTTTTTTTCTCTCTCCTTTTTCCTCTTCTTTTATTCTTTTTTTCTACTTTCTTTTATTTATTTTGTTCTCTATCCTTTTTTCTTAGTCCGTTCACACAGTTATAACTAAATACCATAGACCAAGTGGCTTAAACAATAAACATTTACTTTTCAAAAATCTGGAGTCTGAAACATTCAAGACCAAGGTATTGGCAGATCCTGCCTTTGATAATCTGCACTCTTGTTCATAGATAGTTGTCTTCTTAATGTAGCCTCACACAGAGGAATGAATGGAAGAGATTTCTAGGATCTTTTATAAGGACACAAATCTCATTCATGACTCCAAACTCATGATCTAATCATCTCTCAAGGTCCTAATTCTTAATTCCATAACATTGTATCGTTTCCTTACATGAATGGGGAGTGGGGCACATACTTCAATCTATAGTCATCCTCCACTTCCTCCTTTCTTTTCTGTCCTTCCTCTCCCCTTAATCTCACTCTCTCTGGTATCCAGTTTCTCTCTTCATTTTGTAACTTAACATCATGAAGCACCTCTCTATACTTACTCTCTTCATTTTTCATCTCCACCTCACTGTGCAGTCCACTGCAGTCCAACTTATTACTGACTTCTGAAATAAGTTACTACTTAACTTCTTATGGATAAATCCAGTAGACAATTTCAGTTTCCATTTAGTCAACTACTCGGTATCATTTGACACTGTTCATCTACTGCTCCTTCAGAAGCTGCTTTTCCTTATCATTTGTAATATTACATCTACCTTTCTTTTACCCTTTCTTCTCTGCCATCTTTGTAGGATCTTTATTAATGAGTCTTATATAATTACATTTTTGCAATTTTTTTTGGAGAGAAGGTAGACATGGGAAGGGGAAATAGCAAAAATTCTAATTCTAAAGCAAATAGTAGTCAGAAAAACAGAAGTATTTAACACAGGAGATTAAAGACCTGAAAACAGCTAAGTAGGAAATAATGAGCAGGTTTCTTCAGAGACCAGATGAAGGAAGTATAGGAAGAGAGTGAAAAATCAACTTTGTCAAATATTGGTGATAGTGATTGATATAAGAAAATAGGTGATAATTATTAGATAACTTTAAAGTTATTTGACATTGAAAATTGCAATAGCAATGAGGTAGGAGAAATATAGAGTTAAGTCAAGAGAAGAGGAGAAAATGCAGAGATAGTAATACTTTGTAGTTATTTTGCTCTAAAGAAAAGCAGAGTAATTTAAGCTGTTGAAAATGTTTGTTTTTTCAAATGAAAGTTTGTCTTTTCTTTGTTAATAGAAGATAATATGCAATGCATGTGCTGATGAGAATTATTCTGTATGGTGATAAAATTTAGTTGTGACATGAAGAATTCAAATATGCAAAGAAAAAAAGAAGAATGAAATAGCATAGCAGATAATTGTACTTATCTGAAATAATAATAAAGAGGTATCTATAAGTGCTTTTCATAAGAGACATAACTAAAAGTTTAGGAAATGAAAGTGAAAATAAAAGGAGCCTAAATTGTAATTCCTCCACATATTCTCCCTTTTCTCAACTCTCAAATCCCAAACAACAAATGGTTTAAATAAAATCATATGAAATATGCCATGTGAATTTCTCAGATATGAAATTGCAAATATTAAATTATATCTATGTGTAAAAATAAGCAAACTTATTTTTTATCAGTTTTCCTTGCTATTTTGAACCTGTGAAAGCAGAAAATAAGGAAGAGACTTAAGGGCCACAATTAAGGAGAGGATTCTGGAAGACTCACAGAAGGTACAAGAAGATAAAGGATATCTATGGAAAAACAGTTCAGCAGTAAATGCCAAAATTATAAACACAAATTCATAATTGTGTAGGTCATAGCGCCATCTGTAAGAATAGCTAAATATTTCTATCTATATTTCTGTGCTTACTGATACTTTACTTAATAACATTTTATGCCATTTTTTGGTATATATATGATATCTAAAAAGAGGTGTTGATAGTTGATCATTTATTTAACAAAAATTGATGTTTTATTTTGATAGGATGTATCAATTTGTGCTAAATATTCTAGAATTCTCTTTCTAATGTTTCTGCTTTGGGTGAGTCACCAGATGATTGATATATATAATCTCAAGTTTGAACTATGACATGAACATTAAAAAAAGACAGAAAAAATAAGATTAGTCTAAAATCTTTGTTCTATGTGGTTGTAATTGTATCATGTTAATTGCCTTGGTTTGGTAAACTAAAATACAGATTAAGAAACTTGAAAGAATATATAAGCAAATTTAAAAGCACATACATAAATAATTTGCTTAGAAAATTTTTGGGAATGTATTGCTCATGTTTAAATTTATTTCACTTTTTTGTTCTTTGATTTCATCATCAGTGTTTTGTAGTTTTCCTCATATGAAATTTTTACATATTTTGTTAAATTTATACCTAAATTTTGTGATGGGGACACATTCCAGATCTGACTATCCTGAAAGTTCTGGGCAAGACCCACTTCCCTAGGGAAGCAACAGAAAAGCTATCTCTTAGAAATGGTTGAAATTCATTTGGTCCTTGAAAAAACTGTCTTTTTAAATTTTTCTTAGTTTCATGTATTTGATACTGTTATTTATGATACAGTTGCTCATTGAAAATAGTCAGGCACAGAAAATAAAGTAAAATACAAATGTAATGTATATGTGTAGATGTGGAACTCAAACCTATAAAAGTCCTAGAAGACAACATAGAAGAAAATATAGATGATATTGGGCATGTTATTACTTTTGTGGATGTTTTAATAATGACCAATACATGACATAAACAATTGATAAACTAAACTTCACTAAAATTGAAAATTTATCTATAAAAGATAATGTGAAAGTAATGCCATTGATTTTAACAAATGCACCACTGTTAGGATGGGTGTTAATCTTAAAAGACTTGTGCACATGTTAGAAAAGGGAACATATGAGAACTCCGTACTTTCTAACCAATTTTTCTGAGAATACGATACAACTCTAAAGATAAAGTTTATTCATTAAATTTTGAATGAAGAACTTAGACTGAATTAATCTGTCTTCTGTCTCTTATAATGTCTTTCAATTATTTGCTTGATAACAAAACCAAATTATAAAACAGAAAACAAAATATTATCTTTTTAAACTCAAGGGATTATTCAAAATGAATGAGACATTTAGTAATATTTACTTCCTCACAAAACCAGGAGTCTATCACTGATATGTTTAAAGACAAAAAATGTGAATCTACCCCTAGCAGCACAAAATGAATGGTTGTAAATAAATTTTTAAACCCTCAAACACAAGCATGTGTTAGTTTTTTAAGTCTTTGCTATATCACTTTTTTCTATTTGGTATACTTTGGCATAAGGAGTCATTAATGTATTTATTCATGTATGCATTCAGCAGTCCTTACTGTCTTCTTAATTTACATAAGACACAAAGACACTGAGGACACAATAGGGTGTAAGCAGAAGTGAATCTGCTTGTAATTAGGAGAGTCCTCCCAATTAGGATGTTTACCCAGAGGATATACAATTTGCTGGAATGGAGGAAGAAAAATTAGAGTCTACCTTTGTTTATAATTTCTACGTTAATTTAGATAAATAGATAGATATAAACATATATTAATATACACTAACATATATATATAATACTAGAGATTTTATGAAGACATAGATATGTAAATATACATTCATTCACATATAGACATATTTTTCTTTATGTGACTAAATAGATTTAGTATTATGTGATGAGATTCATGTTAAAATAAACACAACAAAAATTGTGACATTGTCTATGAAGATAAAAAGCAGAGTGCTCATAGAGCAAGTGTGAAGACTGTAGAAAAAAAATGTTCTAAGATGTCGGTACAATACGTGTGAAATCTCTGAGGTAGGAACAAGTTTTGCATGCAGACAGAGCAAAAACATGCCCAGTGCAGTTATAGTTAGTGATAAAGAAAAAGGTGCAGGGAGGTTTGATAAACTTGTGATACAGGAGAGGCCGGTCACACGCAGCCTTGTGGGGTAGGTTGATGAGTTTGAATTTGGTGTTAAGATTAAAAGCATACTGATAATTATATTTTGTAAAGCAATAACATTACCAGATTTTTTTGGATATTAAATGATCCTGATCATTCCATGCTATTTTTGAAGAGGCAATAAAAGAAGTCTGGGAGCCTGGCAAACAAAATGAACTTTACAAAAATCTTACTGTAAAAAAAAATCCCCTTAAATGATGATGCAAAATTAAATACTATGAAACTGTAGCATGTAATAAAATTCTAGATTTGCCCTGTTAATAGCTGTCATCTTTGATATCATCGTTGAGCTATGACTAACAAGTGGCATGGATGATCAATCTTTGAATATGTCTAAGCAACTAATTGCCTTCAAATGTATAAATTCAGAAATTATGTGTTTTTACCCTAAAAAAACAGAATAGTAGGGCACAGAGGAAGAGAAAGAAAGGAAGAGGAGACTCAGAAGAAAGAATAGAGGAAGAGAGAGAGAAGTAGCAAGTTAATATTGGTTAAATTTATATAAAATTGTGTCAAGATTTAAAATTTGCTTATGTATTTATTCTAATATAAACTGTCTCCAATATCAGATTTCAATATGTTGATCTGACAACTTGGCTTGTAGATAAAACAAATAGCCTTGATACATTTTTAAAAAGGCTTTTCTTTGTCTCTAAGTTCTCTCCATTATTTAATCCTACTAAATTCATTAAATCTAGGTATTGTACTTGTAAGCATTATAATAAGTGATCTGAAAGATGTGAGGTGAAATCACAGCATAGCTTATTTTTCTTGCAGTTGTAGGTGTTTCATTTGTTACTTAATGCCATCTCTACTAAACCAAATAAAATTTATTTTCACTTTATAAAATTAACAAAAATCTCTTTTCTAAGCATGAAAGAATACAGGACAACATAAAAGAAATTCCAATTTTCTATTAAGTTTAAATACTCAATCATCTCTCTTAAATAGTCTTAGAAGTCTGCATTAAAAAAAATGGATGTGGTGTGATTTTTCTCTAACTTTCTCTCATTTGCTCTCTATTCATAGACTTTAGGGCAAGGAGCAGATGTCAGAGAGATAGAAACTGTTGTTTCAAGTTTTAGTTTGAATGGTAAAGATTTGGAAGACTAAAAATTTGTTCTTTCCATTTAACACATACGTACACACAACCAGTCTCCTACTTATTTTTAAAGTTATAAACATGAAAGTTTACAAGTTCAGCTTGCTCCTGCTGGCATATAAATCTTGGTTATCTGTTTGATTTAATGCCTTAGCAAAGGTTTCACTTTATGTTATGCGTCTTGTACTTTCCTGGGGTTTGAAGTTTACAGAAAAAAAAAAATAAATAAATAAAACCTTTTCTAAACTGCTTTCATCCTCAGTCCTGTATCTTGCTTTTGCTTGTAATCAGATGCAACATTTTAAGCTTCCAAAAAGAAAAAAAGTCAGTCTTAGCAGGTCTTTTCTTTTTTTTTTATTTAAAAGATTCAGCAAGCCTGATCCTTGATTATTCTCATTTTAATTATTTTGACAAAGACATGATATTAATCTTCTCATCCCTGAAGCACTTTTAAATTATTAGTGAATAGAAACAAATTTTTTTCTTTTTCAATCTTTGACTCTTGCTGACACAACTTAAATGGTGTTAGATATTTTGTTTCACCTATAAACATTCTAAATATACCCTGAAATGAAAAAATAGAGGACCATTGGTTTGTTTGCTTAGGTTGGATGTAAAAGTAAAAATTTCCCAAAGGCATTTAATTGCTAAATGATATTAGAAATAAAGAAGGATAAAAAAGTAGAAGAAAAACTTTATTTAAAATTTTTTACCAAGAATTAGCTCATAAATGATATTCCATCATAATATTTGGAAAAGGTAAAACTATTTTACATTTTTTTTATAGATTGTGCTTCTAGATTAACACCCCATAATTTGGTAGAAGGAACATAAGATTTTGATTTAGACAAATTGTCTAATGCTGGTCTAGCAACTTATGTAGAGTTGTTATCTGGGGAAAATTATATGTCTGCAAGTCTCAATTTCTAATTTGTAAACAACCTATATTTCAGAGCTTTTAGGAAGACTGGAGGTAGTAAGTCATGGTATTGTAAATTACTGCAGCACACATGTGTAACAGTACCATCTTTACGTACACACTCCTTCATACTGCACAAAACTCTGCAATATCCATACTATCCACAAGTCAATATATTGTAGAGGCATGAATCCTTTTTCCAACATCCAGGGTGTCTCATAGTTTTTCAGATTCAAACACAATATTATCATTTTGCTTTCCAGTGACTGGTATAGGACTAAAGATAGGGGGAAATATTCAATATCAGCAAAACTCAACAGTGGGCAGCAAATAAGAGGGGCAATCTTCAGAGGAGCTATGGGAAAAAATTCCTTCCCCCCTTAAAAGTGAAACTCTAAATCAAATTCTTGTTCTAGATATATATTTTTTTATATTGGGCATAGGATGCCTAGAGATATTACAGCCATTCTACTATGAGTCTATAGCTAATAACCAACTTTTTAAAATGATTGAGAGATGCTAAATTTCTCACTATCATTAATCATCTGATTAAGCATTACTGGAATACCAGACAATTTATTATAGTAATTTTGTTTAGTATAATAAAATGAAGATTTGCTGCTAATTACAAATAAAGCCATCACAATCAGGACACTGATCAACACAGAATTTGGTATATCTTTGTATCCTGTAGGTATACAATAAACTAAATAATTCTCTTGATTTCACCCCATTTATTCATAGAAGTATTTACAAAGTATGTTTGAAATCATTCTGCTTTATATTAGCCTAAATGTTTTATAGAAAAAAAAAGAACAAATATTGACTTGATTAACTGACTTGTTGAATCTATAGAGGAAATTTATAAGTAATGCTAGTTAAGTGCAATCTTTATCCTCATTCAATAACAAAATTAGCATAATTTGGCTAGATAGAGTGTAAAAGTGAAATGAAAAGTCACTTTACTATGTCTTTAATAGTTGATATTATTAGTTTAAAGTAAAAATTTAATATTTGAGTATTCCATGTAAAACAGAAAACAAAATTAAAAGCACATTCAACATCTAGCATATTGAAAATCATAAACTGCATATTTTATTATTAAAATAAAGCATAATTCAAGTAAATATTTAAATGTAAATGGGGCAATATGCATCAGTAATCTTTATTTCTCATCCAAGTAGTACAATCAAAATATTAATTGTGTGTATAAAATGAACCATATAATTAAAAGTTGAGTTGTTCCCATTAGTTAGAAAACAAAGACGAAGAGAAGAAACTTAACCATAGACAGGCAATTTAATTGATTAAATTGGGAATATTCAGAAGGAAAAAGAAATTTCTAGTGAAAGGAAGCTCTTGACAGATGAGAAAATTTACTCACACAGATTTCTGACACCATGCTATACTAAAAAACAAAAACAAAAACAAAAAACAAAAAACAAAAAACTCCTGGAAGAAGGTTTTTTTCTTTGTAAAAAAAATTAGGGTGAGTTACCAAAAAAATATTCTAATTTAAGACTGGGAACAGAGATTGTATAAACTGATGACATTTAAGAACCTGTCTTCATTTGGATCATTTACAAATTACTGTCTGATCCATATTTATGGCATTTGTATTTAACTACATTTACTTGAATTTTTTGTGTGCATCTCTTTTATCAATCCTAGTGTGTTGTATTTTTAAACAGCTAAAAGAGAGCCTTCAACCATGGTTTTCCTAATCTTTTCTTGGCACTGAAGAGTTTCATAAATAATTTTGATAAATTTTGATAAATTTCTCAGACTAGCGAAAGAAAAACTAGATTCCAATTTGCAATTTGGTTACTTTTAAGACAATTTCTGTATAACTTGCTCCTTTTGTGCTTATGCTGATATCTTTTTTTAAGAAAAAAAATTATATCTAGAAATAATAGCCCATCACTACCATGTGGTAAATAAATATGAAAAGCACTATTTATTAAAAAGTTATTACACTCTACTTGCACTCTTCTTGCTCGTGAATTTTTGAGGAAAAATAACTTCTAATATTAAAACTCTACATCAGTGGTCAGATCATTTCCACGTTCATGAATGGCACAAATCCAGTGAGGGGAAACTTTATTTTGATACAAACGCATGTTGTTATTCATTTCCAAGGTTCTCTGAGCCCTGGGAGTCTCCGTGAGAACAGACAACTGCTAAATAACAAACACACACACACACACACACACACACACACACAACTCTGATAGTCACATCTTTATGCATAATACAAAATTAGATAGAGGTCTGAATCATCACCCCAGTTACAAGAATTAGATATTACTAATCTTTATTTATTTCAAAATATGTTCCATACATTTTCTTCTTAAATCTATTAGTGGATGAATACCAGAATCATTGTTAGAACACTTTCTAAGCAAAAATTTGTTTCTTAAAAATTTTTAAAAAGAAAAAACTTGCCAACCTGCAAATAATTCTGATTTCAAAATATTCAAATTGTTTAGAGATAACCTTTGCCAACAAAGTCCCATCAAATTTCACTCACTCAATATACTACCCCAATGTATAAATAAGGTTTAAAGGTATTAGGAGTGACTGGGATAATCTAAGGTAGTTTCTTCAAGTAAATCAACATTTTTCAGTGAATGTCACATAAACAAGGAGTCTCAAATTCTCAGCAAGTCAACTAATAAGGATAGGGTTTGAATTTTGGTAAGAAAAAAAAGCTGTTAGGCAACTGGGGCATCATTAAATAATGCAACAAAGTTTCTTAAATCAAAGATTTCTCAGCATTAGCATGAAGTTTCACCTTTAATTTAAAGAAGAAAGTTCTTATTTTCCTGATCTGTTTTAAATTCTCCTCTGGGGGGTGGACTGTGCTAAGATAATACATTTAAACTCCTTGTAAAATCCTGATGTTGACTTAAGACAGATCTTAAAATTCTGAGAAGATGACATAGGAAAACAAGGAATCTATCTCCCCATTTAAACTAATTATGCTAGCAGAATCTGCCTGCTATAACTATTTAGGGAATTTCTAGTCTTTTGAAGGTTAGTAACTTCCAAAGGAAAGCTTAGAAGGTAAACTAAGATTAATTCCATCAATTCCAGCTTTTAGTTTGGCAACTGCTGCCCATTCCTAAAACACACCAGGCCTCTAGCAGGTAGTTATGCACTTTTCCCTGGAACAGCTTGCATGCTGACTGTGGGAACCAGAGTGGTCAAAAAAGGACCTGCTCTGAAAATATTGGCAATATGAAATCTGATCACTAATGGCTGCTTCTGATCTCAGATTTGCAGACTACAAGGTAGATGGTTATTACTGTAAAATAAGAGTAAAGCTCACTCTTTTGAATGTCTGTATCTAGTGGTCTTAATGCCTTTTATTATTAACACTATTTTTTCTCACTTGGTGGCTCAAGTTGTAAAACAAATGACCATAAGAGTAAGGTCTTATTACTAGACTCTAAATTATATTTTATTAATCTGTATGTCTATCATTTCAGTAACACACTATCTTGATTGGTAATTTTGTAGTAATTTTTTAAATTGCAATGTGATTCATTCAACCTCATTCTTCTTTTTCAAGAATGATTTCATTATTTTAGGGTCAGGTTGTCAAATTTTTTCAGAAAAATTCATCAGGAGTAATGATTGTTACTGTGTTGAGTCTACAATCAAATTTGAAGAGCAATGATAGTATTTCATATAATCCGAACACTTGCATTATTTTTCCATTAGTTTTTAATTTGTTTCAACAGTTTTCTTTGTTTTTAGTCTTATTGTATAAGTCATACTTTCTTTAAAGAGTTTACTCCTAAAAATTGAATACTTTTTATATTATTTTAAATGGAATTATTTCCTTACTTTTACTTTTGGATTGTTCATTGCTAGTATATCAAAATATGTAGATTTTTAAATATTAGTTTTGTACTCTAACATGCTGCTGAGTTGTTTTCTAATAATTTTTGGTGGATTCCTTGCAATTTCCCAGGATAAATACCTAGAGACCATAAAAAATTCTTGTAAAATATTAGAATATTGAAATTATGCTAAGTATGCTACAAATGAAAAAAACAGGTCTGATAAATTCCCAAATACGTGCAAATCAATCACACTTCTGAAAAAACCCTGAAACAAAGATAATCACAAGAGAAACTGGTATGACTTGAAATGAATAAAATAAAAATGTAGCATGTCAAATATAAGGTAAAATAATATTCCTTGAAAAAACATAGCTATTAATTAGATTGACAAAGGAAAACAGAAGCAATACCTCAATTATTAAAGAAAGAAATAAAGAAAACACAATAATTAAGATAAAAGTAACATCACTAACTGACCTTATAGCAACAGAGGCACATAAAAAATATAAGATTATATCCCCAGAATTAGATTAAAATCTATAGTGAAACATCCTAGATAAAACTGTATCAATTTCATATTGCTGCTCTAACAAAATTCCTCAACATAGTGCCTTAAAATAATATCAACACGTAATTTTGCAATTCTAGAGGTCAAAATAATAAATTTGATTTAACTGAGTCCAAAGCAAGTCAATAGCAAGTCTGCTTCTGTCACAAGCTCTAGAGAAAAATCCATTCCTTTTCCTTTGTCATTCTCTATAAATGGACTGCATTCCTTGGTTCAGTACCCTATTCTTAATCTTTAAAGCACGCAGCACGGCATCTTCTAATTTTTCTCTGACTGTGAGTCCTGGTTCTACACTGGATCTCTTTATTTGAATTTTGTCTCTTTTCCCTAATAAAAGCTCTTGTAATTACTTTGCACTCTTTTGGCTAATCCCAGGTAAAGCACCAAAACTAAAGATTCTCAGCTTAATCATGCCAGCAAGTACTCTTTTGCCAGGTCCCATAGAATGGGGCAGACTTTTTTGATGGCCTATTATTTTGCCTACCAAAACTATTAAAATTGACTTAAGAAAAAAATAAATAGAAAGATTGAATATGTCCATAAGAATTGAAGAGAATTAGTCATTAATTTCACTCAAAAAAGTCTACATTCAGATGGCTTCACAAATTACATATGAAGCAAATCCAGTCCTTCATAAACTCTACTAGAATAGATGGTTTTTCTTAACTCATTTGAAGAGACCATTACCAAACTGAGACCAAAATCAGAAAAAGTATAAGAAAACTACAGCTATAGAGCAATAATCATTAGGAACATAGGTGTAAAAATTCTCAACAAAATGCTAGTATAGTGAATCTAATATCTTTAAAAAAAAATTATACACCATGATCATCAGGGATTCATCTCCAAAATGCAAGCTTATTTTGGCATATGAAAATCAATAAAGCTAATATAGCATATTAAAAGAATAAAGGACAAAATCACATGCATATCCAAATAGACAAAGAAAAAGCATTTGGCAAAAAAAAGGAAAAAAATGATATCATGAGGCAAATATTCAACAAACTAGTAGTAGAAGGAAATTCCCTCAACCTGATAATAAAACCACAGTTAATATTATACTTGGTAGTAAAAGAATCAATACTTTCTTTATGAATGATGAAAAACACAAGGATATGCACTTTCATCACTTCCATTGATCATTGAAATATATTAAATATACCAGGGTAATTAATTATTATTACAAATGAAAGCATCAAATTGAAAAAGAATAAAATGATTTCAATTTCTGAAGTCATCTTATAAATAAAAATTTTAAAGACACCACTAAAAGTTACCAGAACAGATTCACAAATACAGCATCATGGCAGAGAACACATTAATATTTAAAAATCTACACATTTTGATATGTTAGCAATTAATAGTCCAAAAACAAAATTAAAAAACAATTCCATTTAGAATAATGTAAAAGCTCACAATGCTTAAGAGTACTTTTATTACTTTATATTTATTATTTATTTATTTATGCATTCATGTATTTATTTATTCATTTATTTATTTATCTTTTTTGAAAGGAAAGATGCAGACAGGGATTTAGGTGAGCAGGTGGACAGGCAGACAAAGAAGGAAGAATCATTTTATTTATATTTGTTGCTCACACTCATTTACCTCCAGATTCAGAAGTCAAACCCAGGGGTATGTGCCCTTGGGAGGTAATTGACCGAGCCTGGCCTAACAATGTTCCTCCAGAGCCTCCCAAGAGAGTAAGATTATTTTTAAAAGAAGCATAACATACACTAAAAATGAAAACAGCAACAGCAAAAACAACTATACTATGGAAAAATGACTCATCTTCATGTATTATAAGACAATGACCATCAGAATGTTAAATGGCATTAAGATCACCAGATATACACATTCAAATATGAATTTAACATTTAACTTATTCCTTACATCATACAAAATAATTAATTCAAAATGGACCATAAGTCTAAATGTAAAAGTTAAAACTATAAAATCATTAAAAGAAAATAGGAATAAACTTTAATAATCTTGGACTAGAAAATAGATTCTAGATTCAACACCAAAACCACAAAGATTTTTACAAAAGGATATTAACACTTCATTAAAATTAAGAATCTTTTTTATTTGATGAACATTGGAACAACCAAAAATAAAAGGAAATTAAAGGAAAACCTGATGAATAAAATAAAATATTTTCAAATAATTTGTTAAATAAGGTACTGTTATCTACAACACATTAAATAACTCCATATTTTAAAATGGAGGATAAAAAGAGATATATTTTCAAAGAAGATAAGCAACTGTCAATTAGCATTGAGAATGCTCAAAATCATTCATTATTTCTGGGAAACGCAAATTCAAATCACAGTGAAATGTCACACTCAACAGATCAGAATGGCTAAAATTATTTTAAAAAGCTCATTAATAGCAAGCATTGGCAGGGATATGGTAAAATCAGAGCTCATGTGTTGCACACTTTAAATGGTAAATGATGTAGTATGTGAATTCTGTATCAATAAGGCTGTTAAAAAGTACTACAGAGTTCTAATGCACCCTTTATTCAATTTTATTTTGTATTAACAACAAAATATGTGTTTCACATAAGCATAAAACATATTGCAAAGTCAAGAAATTAACCTAAGTACAATATTATCTACTGAAGTACACATCTGACTTGGATTTTACGAATTTCTGCACTAATTTTTTTTTCTGCTCTGGCATCTAATCCAGGATCACCATTTAATTTAATTTTTCTCCAATATGTGACAATCCTTTAACATTTTTATGCTTCATTACTTAGACATTTTGAAGAATAAATGGCCAGTTTTTGTAGAATATTTTGATTTGTTGGGTTTTTTTCTGATATTTTTCTCATGACTCAATTAAATTATACATTATTGGGAAACTTACTATAAGCTGAAGTGCTTATTTTAGGCAACTATAAAATAATATAATTTATCATTCGTTATCTTAACATTTATATCTTGACATATGTTAATCAGAACGCCCTAAAATTAGATAGTGGTGAGATTTTACAATCTTCTGAATATATTAAAATACCACTGGATTATACACATTAAATGAATGAATTTTAAGTTATGAATTATATAAAGTTGTAAAACTAATTCATGTCATCACACTAATAGAGGCACATCACTCAAATTAAGTCAAATTAAGTGAAATTAGTCCTTACTTAGTTTCTATTATCAAACACCACCTAGGATACTGCTAAGAGTTCTCATGATCATAGTTAAGAAATTGGAAGCTTACAGATATCTACAATTAAAGTCTCTCCTGAAGAGGGCGATCACTATAGTAACTAATTAATAAATTACATTATCCAAAGCAAAGGTTCCAAAACAGTTATCCATACACAAGTTGATCATTTCCTAATGTAAAAAAAAAATCTTAAATACAGCTTCTTTAACCTCTTTCAAATATTTATTCAGATATAAAATTACATCCAGGAAGATAATGAGAAATCAGATATCACTTAATCTTAGAATGGTAGCTTTTTCTTCCTTGGATCCACATATTTAGTATTCTCTCCTTCAAGACTTATTTTCTGTGATTTTTAATTCTGTTTTCTCGATGTTCATAAACAGCTATTCGAGTTATTCATTACTGTCCAGGAAATATGTCTATTTATATAATTCATGTCCCTTTCCATCCATAAAATATAAATATTATTTTATTCTTATGACTTGCTCCACTGAGAGAATATTTCTTAACATTTTTTATTTCAAGATTCCTAAGCTGTTAATAATGTTACAAACATCCTATTGCTAGTCAGGGAAACATAAATGGTCTATCTCCATTTTTTTTAAACATTCATAGAAATTTTATTTGCATAATCTCAAACTAGTGAATTTCTAGTTTACAATTTTATTATTTTTATTGAGGTCACATTGGTTTACAATATTGTATAAATCTCAGAAATGCAGGTTCACACCTCAGAAAATCTGTATGCCACACCACACCCACCACCAGAAGTCTGTTATCATCCACCTCCATCTTTGAACCAAACCCTTACATTTTCTCCTTTTTCAGTTAACCTTACAAAACCACCTGGGAGAAAATAAGTTAATTATAGGATAGACATCAGTGCAACAGATATAGGTGACATGATCATGATTCCATTTGTACAAGTAATTTATTCATGCCATCTGGACCATCTGGGCTTCAACTGAAAATATTCCACTCCTATCCTGTGGTGGATTGCTTCTCCACCCACCCAAACTTATGTTTTATAGGTTTGATAACACCCAATTAAAATGGGTCCAGTCATATCAACATTTGCTGTTGCATGATCAGATGTTCAATGTCTTCTAAGGTTCAGCTGTACATAAAACATGACTTTTTAAAAATAGCTCAATTAGAGAGCATGGTCTTGGTTTATAATGGTAAGGATTTGTTCAGAAACCTCGTCCTCTCAGGGCTACATTTTAATCAGGCAGTTTCTGAATCACCCAATTTAAAAGTCTGAGAAATATTGCATAATGTGTGTATGCATAAACGCATAAATGCATACACGCATACAACTCTTAATCTCACGTGGCAGGAAATTGCTTTCGATGCTCCTTACTCATGTATATTAAAAAGAAAAGCATAGTCACCAAAGAAATAGCCATATAGTAAATACAGAGAGTTTTTAAATAAGTTGCCACCTCCTCTATAATAATTATGATTCGGAGCTACTACTTGATTGTTATGGTTGTACAGCAATATCCACCATGATTCATCTAGGTTTTGAAGGAGTCAATTCTAAATTTAAAATAAATAAAGTTCCCATAATCCTGGTATTTATTAAGTCCTGAGATCGTTACAAATATCTAATATGCATTTAGGAAGCATTATTGATTCTTACTTGTAATCTTGGCCATGTGGGGAGTACAGATTTGGTGCATCCACTTAGCTTTGCAATGGCTCTTTATACTTCAGGTCAAGCTTTCATGGGAGAGATCTATCAGCTCTTAAGATTATCTATGCCAAATATTCATCCCTGAACAGAGGGTATAACTCTTAAAAGACAAACTTAATTCTATGTTCAATTTATCATGTCTCCAACCTCCTCGGTTTTGCATTTCACACTATATCCACTACCAGAGTTATAGTGAGGTTTTTTAATTTATTTTTATTACAGTAATTATTCTACACATTAAAATAACTTCCTATATATAGATTCCCCATTTCTTAGAAATATTTTAACACACCATGCTCTCCACCAAACTACTAAGCGTTCTTCCCCATTGTCCAGTGGGCTCCACCATCATTTGTCCCCGCCAGCCCCATTCCCTTTTGGTAACCTCAGTTCTGTTGCAAATGTTTCAGGACTGGTTATGTTTTATCTGTTTCTTTGTTTTGTCTATTCACATTTCATCTATGAGTGAGGTCATCTGGTATCTATCTTTATTCTTTTTACTTGTTTCACAGCATAATCCCCTCTAGTTCCATGCATGTTGATTCAAATGACAGAGTTTCATCTCTTCTAAGGGCTGTGTAGTATTCCATTGTATACATGTACCACATCTTCTTTATCCATTCATCTGATGTTGGGCACTTAGGTAATTCCCAGTTCTTAGTTATTGTGACTAGGGCTACAATAAATATGGGGATACATACATCTCTGTTTTCTTCTAGAGTTTTGTTTGTATATAAAAATGCAACAGATTTTTGTATATTGATTTTGTAGCCTGTCACTTTACTGTATTCATTGATGAGTTCTAGAAGTTTTTTGATAGCGTTTTTGAGGTATTCAATATATATAATCATGTCATCTGCAAATAATGAGAGATTTACTTCTTCCTTTCCAATTTGGATTTCTTTTATTTCCTTTTTCTTGCATAATTGCTCTAAGATTTCCAGTACAGTATTAAATAGTGATGGTGAGCATGAACAACCTTGCCTTCCTCATGAGCTAAAAGGAAATGCTTTCAATTTTCTACTATTGACTATAATGTTGGCTGTGTTTTTTCATATGTGGCCTTTATTATGTTGAGGTATGAGCTTTCTACTCCCATTTTATGGAAGGCTTTTTTTCCTAAATGGGTGATGTATCTTGTCAAAAGTTTTCTCTGTATCTATTGATATGATCATGTGGTTTTGTCTTTGCTCCTGGTACATGACATTAATAAATTTACATATGTTGACCTATCCTTGCATGCCTGGGATGAATCCCACTTGGTCGTGATGGATGATCTTTTTGATGTATTGTTGAATTCAGTTTGTTAATATTTAGTTGATAATTTTTGCATCTATGTTCTTTAGAGATATTGGTCTATAATTTTCTTTCTTGAACATCTCTGTCAGTTTTTGGTATCAGTGTAATGTTAGCATCACAAAAAATATTTTGGAGAGCTACCTGGTCTTCAATATTTTGCAAGAGCTTAAGAAGAATAGGAGTCAATTTTTCTCTGAAGGCTTGGTAGAACTCATTGGAGAAGCCATCTGGTACTGGGCTTTTAATTTGGGGGAGGCCCTTAATTACTTCTTCAATTTCTTTGCTTGTCATTGTTCTGTTCAGGTTTTCTAGTTCTTCTGGGTTCAGTCTTGGTAGACTATACTTTTCTAGAAATCTGTCCATGTCCTCAAGGTTGTCCATTTAGGTGTCATATAGCTGTTCATAGTAGTTTCTTATGATGTTTTGAATTTCTGTGGTATCTTTTGTAACTTCTCCCCTTACATTTCTGATTCTAATTCTAATTATGAGGGTTTTCTCCCTTTTTTTCTTTGTGAGTCTACCTAATGGCTTGTCAATTTTGTTTATTTTTTCAAAGAACCAACTTTTGGTTTCATTGATCTTCTGGATTGCCTTTCTGTTTTCTATTTTGTTTATTTCTGCTCAAATTTTGATTATTTTCTTTCTTCTGCTGATTTTTGGCATTGTTATTGTTTCTCTGGTTGTTTTAAATGTAGTTAAGCTGTTTATTTGTGATTTTTCTTGTTCCTTGAGATAGAACTAGATTGCGATTAACTTTCCCTTAGTACTGCTCGTGCTGCATCCCATAGATTCTGGTGGCTCGTGTCCTCATTCTCATTTGTCTGTAAGTATTTTTAAAGTTCCTCTTTGGCTTCTTCCTTTACCCAAGAGTGCTTGAGGAGCATATTATTGAGTTTCCAATTGTTTGGTGGTCTTCCAGCTTTCTTTTTGTGTTTGATTTCCAGTTTTAGGCCATGTGATCAGAGAAGATGCTTAGTATGACTTCAATCTTTGTAAATTTGTTGAGCAATGTTTTGTGTCCGGCATGTGATCTATCCTAGAGAGTGCTTCATGAGCACTGGAGAAGAAAGTGAAATCTGTAGTAGCTGGGTCAAGTGATCTGTTTATGTCTATTAGGCCTATCTGTCCCAGATGGTCATTTAAAGTGGCTGTTTCCCTGTTAATTTTCTGCCTGGTTGATCTGTTCATTGCTGTAAATGGGGTGCTGAAGCGCCCCACTATTATTGTGTTGCTGTTAATGTCTCTAATCAGGTCTAATAATACTTGCCTGATATATTTTATGCTTCTTCATTTGGTGCGTATATGTTAATGAGAATAATGTCTTCCTGGTGGATCAATTATTTAATCATTATACAGTATCCTTCTCTGTCTTTTGTTATGTTTTTTTAAATGGAAGTCTGTTTTATCTGATATGAATATGTCTCTTTCGCGATTGCCATTCAGCTGTAGGATTATCTTCCTGTCATTGACTTTGAGTCTTTGCTAATCTTTTGGAAGAAGGTGACTTCTGTGAATGAAGCAGAAGGTTGGGTTTTGATTTTTAATCCATTCAGTCACTATGCATCTTTTGATTGGTCCATTAAAGTTTAGGGTGATTATTGATATATAGCTGCTTAGTGTCATTTTATAAGTTTCTTTTGAATGTCCAGATGATGACTTTGTCCTTTTTCTCTTTTTAGGTCAGATGGGTGTTGTCATGTTTTGATTGATTTGACCTTTTGTTTTATTCTTCCCTTTCTTCCTGGGAATGTATTTTGAGGTTATCCTGAAGTTAGCATTCACAGTTCTGTTTACTTCCTAATTTTATTTGAAAGCATATTAGTCTTCCTCTCATTCTAACTATCCATGTTTTTGTTCTCTTCCTCTTCACTTTTAATATTTGCTGTCTTACTGTTTTTCTGAGTGATTTCTTTATGCTTTGTAGAGCATCCTTTAGTATTTTTAACAAATCTAGTTTTGTGGTGATAAACTTCTTTAACTTTTGCTTGTCAGAACAGGTTTTTATCATTCCGTCAGTTCTGGATGCTAACCTTGCCACAGACAATGCTTTGTATGTAACACGTTTTTCTCTGCCTGCTTTTAATAGTCTTTTATTATCTTGTATTTTTTACATTTTTATGATGATGTGTCTAGGTGTATTTCCTTTTGGGTTTCCTTTATTCTTTGAACTTCCTGAATATGTAGGCTTGCTTCATTTCTTCAAATTGGGGAAGTTCTCATCTATTATTTCTTCAAATATGGTTTTTGTTCCCTTTTCTCTCTTTCTTCTGGGACCCCTATGATGTGAATGTTATTCCTTTTGATGTTATGCCAAAGCTGTCTTCGATTATTTGAATTTTTTTTTTATCTCCTTAATGCTTTGCTTGATTGAATTCTACTGTCCTATCTTCCAGATCTCTGATTCTATTGGAAGCTTCATTCATCCTATTGTTGAGTCCCTCTATTGAGTTCCTTAAAACAGTCATCATGCCTCTTACCTACTTGATGTCTTACTTTAATTCTTGTCTTAGCTTCCTGACATTCTCATTTACTGCCTTTACTGATTTCTGGATTCCCATGAGTATGTTAATCACTGTTACCCTATATTCCTCTGCTGTATTTAGATTTTCCCCTGGGTTTTTCATTGGATACATCACTGCACGTATATTTCTCTGTGACTTTGCTCTATTTGGCGTTCTGTTTATATTTTTGAGGGCTCGGTTTCCGTGGCGTTGCTTAAGTTTTACTTGCCCAAGATCTGCAATCAGGATGCAGTTTTACCTTTGACCACAAGGTGGCGCTACCAGGTAGCATTGAGGTTTGACTATACCTTCTCAAGAGTATCACAGTAATCCAGGGGTGTGGGGTATCCAATGGGCAGATTTCTAGTGGGCAGATATGTGGTGAGTGGGATTTCTGCTAGGTGAACACCAGACTCTGGAGTGACATGGTTGTGGGAGGGGTTTGAGATCTTTGGCTGTTTTACAGTTATGACTGTGCCCAGCACAATTTCGATGCACAGGTTCCAGTTCAGTTCCTGGTGTGGTGGCTCTCCTGCCGCCCCCTCCCAAGTCTGTTCTCTGTGGCTCCATGTCTCAGCCCCACTGAGCCCGCCTTTCACAGCCTCCACAACTGGTTCTCAAATTTCTATCCTCCGCCCCACCACAAGTCCGGAGACTCATGAATCCAAATCTGCAGCTTAGCTGAGAACCTGTCCGGATGTCCTCACCCACCGTTAGTCATCAGCTTTTCTGTTTCCAACTGAAATGCCAGTTATTTCTTGGTGTCTATCTCAGGAAAAATGGTAGTTGTTTTTTTTTTTGTTGTCTGTGGGGAGCAACCCAAAGGTGAGTCCTATCAAGTCACCATCTGCAAGATGATCTCTATAGTGGCATTTGCCACCACTTTCTTCCCTCTTATCTTCAATTCCTTCCTCTATCCCCTTGGTAACCATAGTCTTGAGTCTTCTGAATTTTCTTGGCGGGGGTGAGGGGGTGGGGGGGGTTGTCTATTCTGATTCATTATATTTCACATATGAAGAAAATAATCATGTACTTCTCTTTTTCTTTCTGGATTATTTTGCTCAGCATAATTCTCTCCATTTCCAAGCAGGTTGTTCTAAAAGGCACAATGTCATCCTTTTTAAAAGCATTTTTTAGCAATTTTTAGAACAGAATTTCATTATTCAGTCATCCAGTCATCTGTTGGTGGGCATTTATGTCATTTCCATGCCTTGACTATTTGAATTGTGTTGCTATGAACATAGGGAACAGATAGTTGGTTTTTTTGTTTGTTTGTTTTTGTTTTTGTTTTTGTTTTCTGATTAGAGCTTTTGTGTTCTCTGAGTATATGCCTAGAAGTGGGGTTGAGGGATAAAATGGCAGATTCTCTCTCTCTTTTAATTTTTGTCATGTATCTCCATACTGTTTCCAGAGAGATTCTACTATTTTTTCATTCCTACTAACAGTGAGAGTTCTTTCTTTTTTAAAGGATGCTTTAAGAAAGAAACATCTCATAAGTCTTAACATCAAAAGCATTATTTTAAGATAGGAAACATTCGTATGATTTTTAAAGAGACAAGAATGAGTCAGCTAGAAAAAGTTTAATGACCTCAACAAAAGTAATAAGTATTTAATACACCTTTCATTATGTACATATGTAGAGACTAATTTTGCATTTATTATAACCTTGATTAAAGAATCTTTCATCTTTATTTACTAATTATAAACTGAGACTTAAGAAGAAGGAGTAACTTATTTAGTAACTTTTCCACTTATTTGGGCACTGTATTTCATGAGCTCTATTTTATTTTGCTCTAGTCTATCATAGCATATATCTTCCTCTACATGTGAGAGGTAGTTGAAAAATGCAGAAGCACATATACTTCCAGTTCAGCAATGTCAATTCCTCACCCTCAAAATCCAAAACTAGCATCTATACCTGAAACTTAGTACACCATAGTCAAAATTACAAGTCTCTTCTCAATAATTTGATGTTAAAATGCTTAACAGTGAAATTATTTTGAATAGTATACACTTAACTTGAACCTTCAGATATCATACCAAAGGACATTAATAATTGAAAGTATCATTACCTTTATATTAATTACAGATTGCTATTTATAAATGCTTAAAAGTTTTCTTTAGATGGGTGATTTAAATGTAAACCATCACTAGAAAAATCAAACACATCACAGCACAGGAAGGAGCTCTAAAATTACACACTTTGGAAATCAATGTTGGATCTCACTTTGCTTCCTAGACTCAAGAACAGCAGTTTCTGCCTTAAAATTGCTGTAATTAGCACTAGCCTCAGATGCTCATTTACACCTTTGGCAGTGAAGGATGGAAAACTTGACTTTCACTGATGGTATGTTAGAATCACACCAGCATGGAGTTTTTTCTTCCCTTGATTTTTGTTGATAACATTCACAGCAGCCTTTTTAAAAAATCAAAGTGCATTTCTCTTGAGTTAAATACTTTAGCTCAGAGAATGTCAGGAGAGCATGGATATTTCATAATAAGATTTTAATTGATTGCCTTTGCTTTGTTATTGATCTCACAGATAAATACTAAGGAAAATAGCAATAAAACATATGGATGAAAAATAGGTTCCTCATGAGTAGATAGTCTAAGCATTCCCAATAAATGAAGATTATTATGAGGTATAAAACTTTATGACTTGCAGCAAAATCAAAGACATTTCACTATAATACGATGAATATATAATTTAGAATAATAGATGTTAATATTAAACTTAATCAAGAAAATTTAATTATCAAACTAAAGTTTCAACAATAATCCAAGCTTCCTGGTAGTCATTATCTGAACAGTTTGGTTAATAGAATTTGAGTGCATACTATTTGTAGCTAGAACTTGTGTTCACCTGTTCATCGGTAAGTCTCTCTTCCTATTTTTACCACCCTGATCATAACCCTCCGTTTTTGTATTTTTGAAAGTTTGTTCCTTTTCTTAGTATCTAATTGTTAAGCTTTGTAAAAACAGGTATATTCATCTGATGCATGTAAAGGTTATGCTATCTGTTAACAAGCATTTTCATAGACTTTGCGTTGGAATATATTGTAGAGACTCAAAGTGACTTTGACAGCAGTACATAGTTGTTGATTATCAAAAGTAAAATAATTGTTCAGAAAAACAGTAGATGAGCAAAAGGATTTAGATAAAAATATTATAAAAACAACGAATTGATATCATTAGTTGATGATACAACTTAGCCTAATTACCAGGTGCAGGGACTTAGTGAAAATATGCTGCCATACATCATGAAGGCTCTCAAACTTGAAATAGGAGCAAAGTGTCATAATGATTTCCATTATGTGCACATACTCACTGCAACTCATTTTTGAAAACATAGTTCAAATAATAATCTCTTTATTTTCCTTTTGATAATTGAATCTCCTGGTGGGATAAAGAGGAAACTAAAACACTACTGTTTGGAATCTAATTATAACCATTTTTTTATTTTGCTAATTGAATAGAAGAAATCATTTAGACTTAATTGCTGCCACTTACTATATTTTATTCCTCTTATCCCTCAAGGTTAAATTTCTTTTGACCTTATACATAGATTGGGTTTTTTTATCTTTTTGTCTGAACAAAATCAGATGTCAGAATAGCTATTTTATATCTTAAGAACCTGAAAATGGCTTTAAAAAAGATAGATTTGATGCTCTTAAAAATACACTAACCTACTGAGAGTGAGTTATTATTTGAGAAGACAAAGCTAGGAAATAATTAGGTATATGATTATCATACCTTAGAAGAATCATTTAAAAACTGGAGAATTGATATAGGACAAGTCCAAAGCAGGGATGAAGTCCAAGAAGGAATGAGCTCTCTGAGTTCTAACTATTTTGAATACTCTTCAACAGAAAGCAGAGGAGAATATGAAGAAAGAAAAAAACAGTGGTCATAAAATGAATATTTATTGACAAAATGTGTGAAAAATATATTCAAGTATTGAGGCCATATGACCAAGAATGAGAGTGACACTAATTTCTAAAAATGTAAGGAAAAAAGAATCTCAAATTTATTGATTTTTGGTTGTGCTCTTATTTTAGCATTAATCACTACTAGGTTGTCTAGTAGTTTTATTTTTGTTTTTTGTTTTTGTAAATGTCTGTTGGTGTAGGGTGATCATTTAGCTCTGAGTGAAAGTGAAGTGAGAAGAAAAGTCATTTACATTTAGCTTGTCTCTTTTCTTTCAAGTGGGTAGTAACTCAAATTTAGAAGATCATTGGAGAAAATAAAATTCTGCCAAAGTGAGTCCCACATCCCTAATACCCATCAGGAAGATGAATACAAAAATATGCTGTTCTGAATATGCGTGTATCTCTTTGCTACATGTGTTAATGGAAGAAGAAATTTTACATGGTGTGGCCAATTTTAGTAATTTAACTCGGTCATATCTTATAAGGGTGGGTCCTTAAAATATGTAGTGTAATCATACTGAAATGTCAAATATACGTCAATTTGAAAGCCACAGTGTTTTGAAAGGGAAATATTAAAGAAAAAGATATGATATCTTTAATGAAAGTTGAAAATATTATCAATGAAAAAGCTGAATATTTATTATGAACACATGCAGAGAAACTGCTAAGAAGTGAACATTTTCATGGGGATAAAATTTGCCTTAACATAAGCAAAATTTTTTATCAGGCAGTCAAATTATAAAATAAACCATTGTGGATGTTATGACCTTCCTATCACTGAAGACACTTAAAATATAGCATGCACATATATTCAGAACATTTTGTTGAGAGATGAGCTGCATTTAAAGTGTGTGGCAAGTTTTTTTTAGAAAATTACTGGGCTATTATTTTGGTGGGCATGTCTGCCCACTATGTTAGATTAAAGAAAGTGGTGCCTGGATCAAGCATACAGTCATAAACTACTCTGAATTTTAGATTTCATTCAAAATAATTATGAATATATGATTGAATTACTCTGCCATGAGTGACAATTTTTTCACTATAATGTCTTTATTAATTTATCTGTATTGCATCAATTTATTATAGATCATGATGTCTAGAAATATTCTGTTAATAGTGAAGCTCCTCTCCAAGGTTTACAAAACTTTGCTTAACCCAAGAATGGTTTATGTTTTATCACCTTTATCAATGGAAATTGTTTTAGATTATAATGGGTTCTTCCTTTGCCCCAAATGACATTGATTTTCCCAGTAGTTTATGAGTAAAGCTTTAAGAAAATATGCAATAATTCAAAAGGTTGGAACTGGATTGTTGGTGGAATAAACTTAATGTATTATAAGCAGATAATGATTTACAATGGCACACACACCTTAAACCTGTATGTTATTATATGCTGCTCCTTCAATAAAATAAGAAATAGTGTGGAATTATATATTTCACTCCCAAAATATTTATTATAGTCACAGCAGCATGCTATTCATATTGCAAATACCCAAAAGTAGGAGGAGAGATGCAAAAGCAAGAAGGTCAGACTTGATGATGGTACAGCAAACAATTCATTAAAGACAGTTTGTGCTTCTAAAGGCACTTAAATGTACTCTAAAATGTATTGTGTCCTCTGTGAGATTATAGAATCAATTATCTCTTCAATTTGCTCTATTATGAGTAGTACAATGAACCAAAATATAGTATCTCATATCTTTTATCTAGCAATGATCATATCCTAAAGTCAGTTCAGCAGTTCTGCTTCAGTTTAAACTATTCCATATTTTTTCTCAATCCTCCTTAGACTCTCAATTAATCTAAAGATTTGTGGTAGCCACATGGAGAACATATGTCAAAATAATTCATGCTCACCAGTTAATATTGCTCCAGAAACTTTTGTAACTCACAAATATATTAGACAATATTGATTATGAACCTCTTAACATTTTTATTGTTTTCAGGTTTGAGCTTCCAGAAAACAATTTCATTAAAATCCTAAAACTTTCTTTTTATAACTCTTTGATAAAAGGTAGAATTTCCATCTAATATCACAATAAAAATATCATTATGTATCTCTGCCATAAAATACCTATACTGCTCTTAATTTTGACTGGTAAATTTTAGTAAATTATATTTAAAAATTCCATATTCTTATAAATGAACAATATCTCAATTACTTTAATATGTGAATATATAAGTGATGTTTTTCTCTGTTCTGAACCATGTGTACCAAATAATTCTAAAACAGAAAAACATGCTTATTTCATTTTTATATTTATTTTGTGTCTTTATTTATTTTATGGTTAATTATATTGATACATTAAATATTAGTAATAAGCATGATATTAAGAGTAAAAATGAAACATATCTTTTTCATGATATCATTATCAGGCTTTTTTGAATTCTAGTATGAACTAAATGAAGACTTCTAGGACTATATTGACTTCCACTTATTGAAATCTTAATAATGCTGTGTGTTTCATCACCTCACTTTTAGAGAGAGTGGATAAAGTAATTTGATGGCCATTGTACACCTAATGTCATGAACCATTTTAGGTAACTGGCATATGTTGGCTCATTTAATCTTTAAAACAAACTATTTGTTATCTTTCCCTCATGATATGGACATAAATCCTAAAGTGCACCTTGACTAATATCTCACAACTTTTGGAATATGAAACCACTGTGTCTTTACTACAGTTTTTCATCTTTTATCTCTGTTCTCTCCCATCTACTTCAGAATCCTATTTTTAGCATTTATAGAGACAAGATTTCATTTCTTACACTTTCTTAGAAATGTATGGTAGACTTATTACATGAATTTTGATATAAATTAAATAAATATTCACCATCCAAATTAAAAATGAAAAATAAAAGGCTAAGTTTCAAAGGAAGAAGATTAGATGATATGAGAATACTTCCAGGAAAAAAATGGCATTTGTACTTCACTAAAAGGGTAAGGAATATAAAAACAAAGAATATTATCTTATTTTTCTCCTCCTCCTTCTTCTTTCTCTATTCCTCCTTTTCCTTCTCCTTTTCATTTGGGAAGAAAATATATAGTTTCAATAATACAGTTCTAATAGCAACATGGCTAAGCCTCAGTTTTCTAATTTACCAAAATACAAGTTAAAAATTTAGTAATAAAAGTTTCATATGCTATGAAAGTCATATCACTAGTCGGCTTAAAAAAAGCTAACCACTCCCTATTTCCAACAAAATAAAATCTAGTTTCCTTAGTCTCACATTTTGACATTCCAAACCAGAAATCCAACCTATACTTCTTTCATTACTATTTTTTGAAATGTCTATACTTCAAGAAAATTAATTTTCCAATACCTACATTTTCCTTCTTCATTCAAGTGTTGCTGCTATTTTAAATCTCTCTCATCATTTGCTTCTATCAAATTCCATTCAACATTTATGATTCAGCTAAAATACCCATTGTTTAGTAAAAGGTTACGTACTCCATATTATAGGTCAATTTCTTTGTGCTAAGTTTCTAGAAACCTTTTATTAATTTTTCGAAAGATATGTATCAAATCCTGATTTAACAACAGTCATTTGTAGACCTTATCGATTTGGATAGCTATGTACTCCTTATTTCAATTATTACTTTACTGTTTTCTGGTTGGCAGATCCTTTGTTTTATTTTTTTAGTTTCCCATATTAAATAAACTGTACCTTTAAATTTTTCATATGCTGTATGAACTTTTTTAACTGAATTATATTGGACATAAAAGAAGATGTGAGAAATCACAGGAGTTTAATGAAAACTAGAGAGATGCAATTTATAGACGAGTATCTAATCCCATTTGGATGGAAGTCAGGAAGAATAAACAACCAAAAAAATATATCAGAGGGTGTTTATGGCTGTAGAAAACAGGGAGATCAATGTAAATTTATTGACAGAATATTTTAAATAATAACAAAAATAAGTCATCGAATTGGCTAAACTTAAACTAGCTTATTTACTTTTACTGCTATTTCACAAAATAATTATATTAAAATTAGAGTAATATATTTAACCTAGTAGATAGTGAATCTGACATGCTTTTAAAAGCATCTATTTTTCCTAGATCTAGTATGTCTTATATAAAGCATTTTTTTTTGCACAATTTTACAATTGTTAAATATTTGGTACATCTGCAACTCATCTAAGTAACACTAAAATGAGCATGAGTATTGGATTTAGACCATATGTAATATCCATCACTCTACTGCAATGATACAAAAGAGTTTATGTTTTATTTTAAGGACTAATCATACTTTCCTCTTTTATGACTACTGATGCTAGAGCAGAAAATGCCTGTTCATTATATTTCCCAGCTTTAAGAGACTAGAGCTCTGGGTGATAAGAAGGAAAAAATATGTACAAAGTCTAATGAAAATTAAATAGAAGAGTAATGATCAGAGCCAAGTCTCAAATTAAACAATGAGAAGAGGACTAAATATATTTACATGCCCAGGAATCCAAAGGATGAGACATCTTGTAACAATTAACAAACCTCATGAAGGTCTCAATTACAGTAGCCAATCAACTGTTTTTAATTTAAGCTAGTTCCTGATAATCATCTAAAATAATCTCAATTTATAAAGCACACTGTTAGTTGATAGATTCAAATTGCTGACTATGGAGGAGAGCATCATGTACGGGTGCACGGATTAGCAATGCCAGAGGACTCCAAACACTTCTGTCCATTGCATCTCGGTATTGAAGTCTCCAAGGAAAAACAGTGCAGTCAAGCACTGAATAGAACACACATATTTATACAGGGTGGACACACCAAGATCAGCATCAGTAGTAGGCTTCTTTCCCACGTGGCTTGTGCTTACCCTCAACTGCTAAAGCAGAGAATCTGACCTAATTTTACCAGTCTTGTGCTATGCACAAAGGACCTTCCCCTTCCTTTCGAGGATTAAATATAGTAGTGAGGTTGTTCAGCTGTAATATGACATACATATTAAAGCAGAATAAAAGAGCAGTCTTTGAGCATAAAGCCAGGATAGAACATGACAGATGTTGTCAACTATTTATCTCTTGGTAAGGAGTGTTCCAGAACCAAGACTTACTCTTATGTGGCTGAGTGGAATTCAAGAACTGGAAATATTGTTCAAGAAATTGCCTTTCTCAAATCTGAATATTATAATTTTTGCAGTGATGTAATTATTAATATTTTTCTTAAAAGTGTCTGATGTTAATTTTTTGAATATTTTGTCATGCACTGTCTTCTTCAGACCACCATAAACCTATATGAAAGAGCATGCATGGCATTCTATAAGACTTTAACACATTACTAGTAAGACATAAAGAGATGGTGAATTATATGTCTAAAAAAGAATTAAACTCAAGATACTTCAGTATTCCTACAGAAACTCTGTATTCCTGTCTAAAAAATCATAGTGATACATGAACATATAAATATTTGTACTAAAGTGTATGATATCCCAAGTGAAAACAACAGAAAAATAGCATTCTATCCAGGATGTTCTTTATCAAGTTTTGCCATCACTGAATCAGGTTTCTGATATTAATAGCCTAATAAGATTAGTTTGTTTAAGGAACCATATGAAAGTCTACATGAAGGGACTTCTTAGTCATAATATTTTTAAAAAATAAAAAAAAATTGATTTGTCAAAAATATTGCAATTTAGAAGACTTATAATGTAGACAGATTAATAAATGAATGAATGAATTAAAACTTGAACAACTAGAACTTTTCATGTCATAAATGATATTATTAAATCATGTGCTAAATTAGAGAAAATTCTCTTTTTAAATCAACTTTATTCCTTAATAAAAGTAATAACAGAAGTTTCAATTCACAAAAATAATATGAATCTAAGTTTGTTGTTATTCCCCTGCTACCCATTATCATATTTTAAACAATAAACTCAGTCAATATTCAGATATTGTACACACAGTTTTTTATGTCATTCTAGAGAGATTTTCCTAATTTAAACAAGTAGTACAGGAAGCATGTTCTATTGACTGATGGATTGAAACAAAGGGCTTCTGTAGAGAGTAAACTGCTTTCTGCCTGCTTCTGCAAGCTATCCTGAGACAGAAGTTCTCACAAATCAGCAGAGCAAGAAGCAGATAACAGAAAGCTACAGCTGAGCTCCAACCTTCAAATGTTGCTACAACTTCAAATGTTCCTGATAGCAGAGGAACAGCCTATGCCTACAAGTTTTTCTTTGTTTTATTCTCATTACCTCATTGCAACCCAGCACTATAAAATAAATTAAGGAGTCAGGACCTGAATTACTGCTTCTCAGAGAGCGGTGTCCCACCTGGCCCCTGCTTTTCTATATGTTTGTTGTCTGTCTTTCTTTAGGGCTCCTGCATCTTCCACTCAGGGACCCTTTTGACTGGCCTCACAGGTCACGGCAGGCTTTTACCTGAACCTATAGCTAAGTTCCATAAGTACAAGTGATTACTTTGAAGAAAAGCTATGTTCAGGCAATGTATTTGTCAACATATATGTGTGTATGTATATGTATATATATATATAATAGTTGTTTTTCTTTATCTTAGTCTTGATTTTTTTGACTTACCTCTAACAGCTATATCAACAAACAAGCAAGAGTAATTTTAGAGTGATACTACCTGCCAAAAACTTACACATTAGTATGTACTCAATTTTTAAGTATGTGTATGTTGCTATCAGGAGAAGGGGACATAATCAATATTACTATAGTTAGTGTAAGTCAAAGACCATAGTCTAGTAATTATATTTAATCCCATAAGAAAGCAAATGAAGTAGGTATTGTATTGCACATACGAAGGCACCAGACTTATGCATGTTAATTGAAAATGTATTTTTCTGGGATCTAGATATATAAAAATGCTAATGTACTCCATAACATATTTATTTTCTCTTACTTCAGCTAATATCTATCATTGTCAAAGTTGGTTTATATTTACTTGTTGTTTTTTTATCAGATGGTAATAAAGTCCTATATATTGAGTGTAGAGGAACTTGTCTTTGAATCTAAAAATGCTCAAATTCCTGTAAGTAGAATATATCCCTTTATTTCTGCAAGAAAATTTCTCCCAAATTATTGGTTAGTAACTTGGTTATTAACTGTGATTAACTTTATTTTATGCTATGAACATTTTGTGTCCATGTTTATATGAAGGACAAAGGGATATTTCAACAAGTGATTATTGATGAATGAAATAAACATTGAAATGAATAAAAATAATATTCCCAAGTTCATGTTTTTTAAGATTTTAATTTGATGAATAAATAATTATAACTATATTATTATATTTTTGTGAATTATAGTACTCAGGAAATCATCACATCTATAGTAGAAGTACAATGAATGTCTTGCAATTTAAAAATAAATTAAAAAATATACCCAACAGCACTATTTCCAGATATATAATTATGTGTTACATAGAATGTTTAGGTTTATAACAGATCCTTAGACTTCCGTATACCACAGTGATCCCTAAATTCTTATTCCCTAATGCTATCCTAATCATTCTATTATGGTAGCGTTTTAGCCCAGCAGCAGCTTCACATAACTCATGTTTATCAGTGTCCCTTTAAAACATCATTTTCACTTTTGCTTGATTTAATCTTGTGGCTTTTGTTTATTGTGACACTTAATCATGCAAAATCACTGTTAATGTTGTGTTGGAAAAATGATGAAATCAGCTAATGATGAATTTCTTAGAAGTTATACTCATTGTTATCTATTATAGCATATTCAAAAGAATTGAAAACAGGATCTTCAAAGAGATATTTGTATACTACTATATTTATGGAAACTGTTCACCACAATCAAGAGATAGAACACATGCAATTGTCCATTGATAAATGAATGGAAAATTAAATGTGATATACACATATAATAGCATGTTAGTTAATCCTAAAAGAAAGTACTGAGACATGATACAACTGGGTGAAACTTGAGGACATTATGCCAAGTTAATTAAGCAATCACAAAAAATGTAAATATCGTATGTTCACCCATATCTAGAGTAGTCCAATTTATTGAAATAGAGAGAGCATTGTAGTTGCTAAGAAATGGATTGGAGTAAGAGGTATGGAAATGGAGAGTTGTTTGATGGGTATATTGTTTCAAATTTACAAAATGAAAAAAAAATCAGAGCTGAAGACTGCACAGCAATGTGAATATATTTAACACTACTAAACTGCACATCTAGAAACGATTACAAATTTTTAATTTCAAAACTCTTTAAAAAATTTTGTGGATTTAAAATGTTTAAGGTCTTTATTTTATAGTGTAAGTTCCCAACACCTCAGATATATTTGTATTCCTAATATTATTTATCTTTTTCAAAATTCTGCAATGTCAACTTCTCATAACAAATTCTTACTAAATTCTAAATTAGCAGTATAACTTTTCAGGATTTTGATTCTTTTTCAGTTATATTTGTTTTCTCTAGTATGCATTAAACTTAAAATACCTCTAAATATTCCCTGTGATAATGTTCTAATATTTTATTGAGGGTAATGTTTAATTTTTCATGGTATTAAAAATAGCCAGTTGAATATATGCTCTTGTGATGAGTCAATATTAAAGCAAATTAGAACTTGTTTAAATGGCATGCACATCTCAGATTTAAAAATTATTTTTATAACTCTTTATTTCATTATTTTCCCCAGAAAATTATAGTGTATTTCTCCTATAGGATCTAAGATTTACTTAATATCTAACTTCAGGCAATTAATTCAATGTGTTGAGAGCAATCTTTAAAAAGCAAAAAGTTAAATTAATGAAAGTAGCCATTTGTCTGGAAAACTCTTCCAGCTATGATTTTGTTTGATTAAATATGTTGAATGAGAAATAACAGAAACAATTCTTTATTTAAACTTGTTCCAATTTTTTCCATATTAATAGTTATAACTAAACAGGTCATGTAACATTCATTCAGTTGTCAATTAAATACATTTCACTTAGTTATAATTTAACTTTTATCAGAATTGAATAAAGTACTGTGCAATGCTTTCAGAAGAGTTTTCTTGCATCAGAAAAACAAAACCACATGAATAATACAACATGTACCAAATGAATAATAAATTAATGAATAATATTTAAGCATTTGAGAACTAATTTGAATTCATTTGGCAATGAATTTAGAAAGATTTTTTTTGCTTTTTCAATCCTCTTTTAGAGACAGCTACAAATAAAACTAATGAAGTTCCTTTAATGTCTTAACAGTGATAATTATGTTGTCTACAATAACAGTTCTTATTAAAATATGACTTTTGAATAACAGCCAATCATTTGAATGAAAAATAAAAATCTAACAATAACCAATCACAAATTTTATGTAACTATACCATAACTGGGCAATTACATTGAATAATTAATAACTTCAATAAAACTTCATAATGATTTCTATATATATTTCTGCCTATATTTTTCCACAGTTATGAAGTAAAATGAAATGTATCAAAGGTTTTATATTTACAATTAAAGATTATTCACTTATTATTCCAAAATATGATTAGCTAAATATAATCCTAAAATGTAAATATTTTATTATTATAAACATAAAGAAACATTTCTGCTTCCTAAAAATTTTATCATCAAATTTTATCTGATTTTAAAAATGTTTAACATCATTTCCTCATTCAATATCTCTCATTATTTTGAAACTATTTGGTTAGAAAACATTTCCTCCCCAAACCTCCCAATCTTTTATTTTAAACAGGAATGTAAAAAAACTCAAAAATCATTTTAAAAGAAATCCTATTAGAACATTTCACTTAATATTTGCAGAACCTAATTTAAGATCACTAAATTTCTGACTTGGGAAACATTTCAAAGCCTCTGTTAAAAGTTTAGTATGTGGTTAGCGCAGTACACAGAACAAAATCCTGAAAACTCTGCTATTACCAGTAAACTTGTATCTACAGTTGAAATATTGTATCTTTAATTGCACAGATTTTCAGGGACCTCTAAGGCACAGTATTTTAATTAAATAATAGTACTTCAATGGAGAAAGAAAATAAATATTAGAATATACTTTTAATATTTTGGTGCATATTCTAAGAATTTAGAAAGGACAATGAAAATGAATCATGTGAAACCAAAACAAAAGACAGGGTGGCAAAAAAACACAGAAAATTAACAGCTATTGAGTATACTATATATTGCAATGATTTGAGGAATAGTTTGTTCTTTTAGGTCTTCATACATGCAGCATATTTTGAGAAATATAAACTTACAAAAAATTTCCAGAATATTATACTTTTAAAATCACAATTATATATATATATACATATTTTTTTTATTTTTGTCCTCTTCTATGTGCATTCACATCGTTACTGTACCTATCATGAGAGGATAAAACAAACACAGTTTAAATCCCTAATGATCTGACTTCTAGCAAATCACCTCTAAAAAGAAAAAGCTTTGCCAATAGACATAAAGGAATTCATCAACATAAAACCAGGTCTACAAAAAATACTGAAGGATATTCCATAAAGTGTACAGAAGCCCCACTTAAAAACAGTAAGAGAGCTAATATAAAAGGTGGGGATGAGGAGAATAAAAAATGTGGTTGTTTAGAATGAGTGTAAGACTAATCCATTTTGCAATACAGCTGAGGTTACTAATAGAGAATGGATTGGGGTGGGGGTGATAAGTGGTGGCAGAACCCACTGTACAGTCATGAAGAAGACTTGTAAATTGGTAGAGGATATATATATATATATATATATATATATATATATAAAGACAGTGGAAACTTCACATAAACAGAACCTGCTCATGAGTTTATTTCCATTTGTAAAACCAATAAAATAATTGGAAAAAACATCAGTGTCACAAATATGTAATATAAAATAGTCCCAGACATTATACTTTTACCTTTTCTTTTTAAACTAAATGTAGAATTTCTATCAATATCATTTATTGTGTCAAATAATGTAGATGCAAAACTGAAGGGGTAAAAACCTAATAATCCATCATGTTATCTACTTGAGGAGGTAAACATTATCAAATATTTCTATATTACATGAGACATTATAACTCAGGTAAATTTTATAAAGAGAATATGGTGCTCTATATGCCTAAAGGATATGTCTTTCATGTGGAAAGGTGAAAGAAAACTGTACTAATCAGAAATCATAAATAATAAACAAATGGGTTTATTATATGAGATAGTTGTCACGCAACCCCTTTTAAGCAATTAATGAAATATATCATCTAATATTTCTTATATTCCACGTGAGTGAAATCACACAGTACTTTTCTTTCCCCTTCTAGCTTATTTCAATTGGCATAATTCCCTGTTTCTGCCAATGTTGTCATAATTGGTACAATTTCATTTTTTATTTTTTGGTTATGTGATACACTATTGCATATAGACACTACTTTTTTATTTAATTCTGTCTATGGTAACTTATGCTGTTTCCAATTCTTGTCTGTTGTGAATAACCTGCAAAAACATGGGTGAGTATATATCCTTTCAAATCAGTGGGTAAATGTTTTTTAGTAAACTCATATGGAGTTTACATTCTCAATATTTTGAGGAATCTCCATATCCTTTCCAAACTGGTGGCACCATTTTGCATTCTATCTAACAGTGTAAAAGTTTTCCTTTTCTCAATAGCCTCACCAACATTTCTTACATCCAATCTTTTATGTAAGTCACACTCACAGATTTGAGGTTATATCTTATTGCTTCTTTGATAGAATTCCTCAAATAAAAAGATATGTGAAACATCTTATATGTGTTCTTTTTTGAGGGGGACATCTGCATGTATTTTTTTAGAAAAAAGTCGTCTATTTAGGTCTTTTCTTAATCAGGTTGTTTGATTTTTGTTGTCGAGTTTTATGAGTTTTTTTTAATATATGTTTGGATATCAATCTAATGTCAAATACATGTTTTATGAATATTTTTTTCTCATTCTAAGGCATGTCTTTTTGTTTTGTGATACTTTTTCTTTCACTGTGCAGTAATTCTTTAGTTAGATGTAGTCCCATTTGTGTATGTTGGATTTTGTTTTCCTAATCATGGTAGTAGAGCCCCTAAAGACCTCTACAAGTTTGGTGTAATGGAAAGTACTCCCTATGTATTCCTCTAAGCAGACTAGAACTGCGTTCTTAAACTGATTTTTATACTTTGCATATTTCATTCTGCTGCACATAATCTCTGCATTTTCTATTGTTGACTAAACTCTAGGCTTAAATTGCCCATTCCCTATTATTCATTTCACATATTAAGATAAGGAAATCTGTTTATGACACTAGAATATCTGACTTCATTCCATAATTTAGGTTGTGTTACCATTTTGTTTTGATTATCATTCAAAATACCCTACGTTGTAAGCATGAAGAGTCAGAGAATTACTCATGAAATAATAGACCAGAAGAAAATCTGCATTCAACAAACTTAAGTCAGTTACCTAAAGAAGATTTTAAAGTAATGGTTTTAATGTAGCTCCCTGAAAAAAAAGGGGCAGGGACAATGGAGGAACAAAAGGAGAGCTACAACAAAGATAGAAAAACATGGGCCTATTTCAAACAGAATGCATTGAGTTAAATAGCACAATAGTAGAACTAAAGAGCACAATTGAAGAGTTTGCCAGTCAGCTGAAGGAAGCCTCCAGTAGAATAAGTAAGCTAGCAGATTGGGAAGTGAAATGCACACAAAAAGACAAGAAAAGAGAAAAAAATAATAATTAAAATAATTGAAGACAGCATAGGAGATTTACAGGATAACATCAGAGGAACAAAATCTCCATTACAGCTCTGCAGGTGACCAGTGAACTGGAGAAAGCTCTGTTGTCAGTATTTCAAGTTTATCAGAAGCAGTTTAGCAAAAATGTGCATGCTGCTTGAAGTTTACAGGAGAAAGAGGAAAGAGAACCCATTGTTCATATATACCTGGGGGAAGGATCTCCCCTTTAGGTTTCAGCTCTCATGAGAGTTTAGAGAGCTGGTAAGATTGCCTGGAGTTCTGGTGACAGTAACTTGAGGGTGAATCTCTAAATACAGATGTTAAGGAGTGGTCCTTGTTTTAGAATCTTTAGATTTTGCCAGTTATATATTTTTTCTGCTCATACATCATTATAATTGCTTTATAGATTTTATGCTATGCTGTCCCTACATTAATAGGAGTAACAGAAAAAGAAGAGAGAAAAGAGCCAGACATATAAGTGGAAGAAATAATAGCTAAGAATTTCCCTATTCTAAGGAGGAAGACATAAAGTTCCATGAAACTGAAAGAGTTCCGAACTAAATAAGCCCAAACAGACATACATTAAGATACATTGCTATTCAAATGACAAAATCAAAGAGAATCATAAAAGTGGATACAAAAAAATTATATAGAAAGGAAGACTATAAAACCACAGATTTATCAGCACTAAACACATCTTACAAGAAGAAACACAAAGGAAATTCTATAAAATGAAAAGAAATACCAACTAGAAGTAGTGATGTATCAAAAATATAAAATATGGGGTGGAGAAAAAATAAAGCCATGTATTGTTAGAGTGAGCTTATGATTAACTTGCTTTCAAATTAAGAAAATGTATAAGCCTTAAAATTTTTATGTGAATCAGAAGGTAACGTCAAAAGACAAATTCAAAGAAAAAAATTAAAAGGAAAACTAAACACAACATAAACTATATGAGAAAAAATAAGCAAAGAACAAAGGTACGGTCTGCAACAATGATATGAAAACTAATAGCAAAACAGCAGTGAACAGTCACATATCATAATCACCCTAAATAATAATGTATTGAACTCACTAATTGAAAGACAAGTCATCAAATGAATTAAAAATCATAGCTGAACTTGTTGCTGCATATGGGATAAGTACCTAAGTTCTAAAAACAAACATGGGTTCAAAGTCAAAGATTAGAAAACAAATTTACATTCAAACAGTGATCTATAGAAAGTAAAGACAACCATACTAGTATCAGTTAAGTAGATTTCTAACGAAAGAAAGTAATAAAAGACAGGGATGAGAACTAATATTTAAGGGATTAAATCAGTAAGAGGATGCCACATTTATTAATATAAATACACCATTGAAAAACCAATAAAATAAATGAAGTTAATATTAACAGAACTGAAGAAATTGATAGCAACATAGTAATAGGAAGAAAAGTCAGCACCACACTTGCAGAAATGGACAAATCAACTTGGCAAAAAATTAACAGGTAAAAGAAATTAAATAATCACAAGTAAAAAATCTAACCCCACATCAAAAGTAATTAGAAAAAGGAGAATAAATTAAGTCAAAGTACTGTAGAAAGGAAAAAATAATAAAATCTGAGAAGAAATAAAAGAAATAAAAAAATCAATTTAGAAGATTAATGAAATCAAACATTGTTTTTTTAAGATAAAACAATGACAAACCTTTGACCAGTCTCTAAGAAAAAAAGACAAAGCTCTAATAATTTAAATCAGATATGAAAGGGGAAAAGTTACAACAAATATCTAAAAATAAAATAAAATCATCATGAATAGTAATATGCTAATAAAATGGATAACCTAGAAGACCCAGGCATATTGTCAGAATCATACAGCCTACCAAGATTGAGCAGAAATACATAGAAAACCTAAATGCATCTATCACAAGGAGAAAAACTGAAAATGTAACCAAAAGCTTCGCCAAAAACAAAAGGTCAGGGCGAGATGACTTTACTGGTGGGTTTTACCAAACCTTTAGAGATAATAATACCCACTCTTCTCAAATATTTCCAAAACAGCGAAGACAGGGAACACTTCCAATCCTCCCTATGATTCAAAGAGCAGAAAAGAATGTCACTAAGAAAGAACTAAGAAAGACAAGTATCTTTGATGAATATAGATGAAAAAGTCTTCAACAACATATGAGCAGCTGAATTCAACTATATATCCAAAGTATCATACATCAGTACCAAGTGGAATATATTCTAGGGATACAGAGATGATTAAACATATGCAAATATATTAATGTCATCTGCAATAATATGGATGAATCTAGAGGTTAGTACTTTTAGCGAATTAAGTTAGAAGGATAAAAGGAACCAGATGATCTCACTCCTATGTGGTATATAGAAAAACAGACAGATGAACTAAATAAAACAAAAATAAAATTTTAAACTCTAAAATCAAATTAGTGGTTACCAGAAGAGAAAACGGATGAACAAATTGGGGAAAGGGGTTAAATTGTAAGGTGAAAGAATTGAACTTTTAGTGGTAAAGACAGTGATGTTTATGCAGATGTTAATTTATAATGATGTACATACGAACCTTATATAATGGTATAATGCAGTTACTTCAAAATTATGCTAAAAAAGAAATTATGAGGTAGTTTTATAAAGAAAAATAAGAACATTGCATACCATTTCATAGGTATATTGATAAAGCAATCTATAATAAGTTTAGTATTATTTCCTCTAAGTACTTATAAATTAGAAATACATATACCACCAACTATGGTATCCAATAAGAATGGAACAATGAATAAACCGAAAGCATAATCTTGATGCATAACAAAATCCAGTCTCCTACAACAGAACATTTAAAAGGTGAACTGAAGCAATATTTCTTCACTGCACATAAAATGTGCACCAGAAGTTGTTGGAAACTGGACATGGGAGGGGAAAGCCCTATGAGCTACTCTTTGAGTAGTTTCAAATCAGGAGTAGTTCAGATTGAAATCCCACATCAAGAATGTATATTATTGTCTATGTCTTTCTTTATGGGAATTGTGCTAATTAACAGACAGTACACTTTTACCTGAAAAACAAAACAAAAACAAAAACAACTAACAAACAAATATTTTTTCTTTTTATACTGGGAAGTTTGGGAAGGAAATAAAGCATCTCTAATAACACTAAGACTGTACCTGGTTATTATTTGTGTGTAGTTTAGGTCTACATCTGTTCTTCCACACCCCATGTGAACAGAGTTAATTGAGAAAGATCTTAACTCATCTTCAACTTTCCCCCTAGATTCAATATAGTCAGAATTATTCCTTATCCTGAATTAATATCCTTTTGATGGCTACACACTTTTTTCCCTGTGACTTTCTGGTCCTCTTCCGTTGTCATTTGGTGATTAACCAAGCAACTTACTTTGGTCAATGGGGTGTCAACAGACATGATACAAACAGAGGATTTAAAGGTTCATAATTTCCATTTTGCACATCCAGTCTTGTAGTTCTGTCAAAAGTACAAGATTAAATATGAACCTACCAGTGGAATATGAGGAATATGTAAAGGAAAATTATAATCATCCTAGGTCACCAACCCCAATCTGGACTTCCAGCTGAACAAGAACACTTGAGATCATCCTAGCCTAACTTATATCTGCAGAACTTACAAGCAAACCCATAGACTTTTAAGAAATTATTATTTTAAGACTATGATTTTTGGAGTGGTTTATTTGAAACATTTTGAAGCAAAAGAAAGTTGAAATACATGTATAAACGCATAAACTTTGTATGATCACAAATTAAGGTATAAATCTTTAATAACCAATTTCTCATCAATCTCAATAAACTAGATTAACTTGAGTGAGGATTTTTTTTATATATTTATAACTCTAAGTGTCATATACTCTTGGAAACTTGCTACTTTTTATTGTTTTTAAAAGCAACATACTTCTCCTGAGAGATTTCTTGAGGAATCTGAACTTGAAAATGATTTTGCTACTTGGAAAGAGTCTAGAAAATAGACAAATGTTGCCCAACAAATGTGAAATGATAATGGTATTTTCGATACTATTCTCCTCCCTGATTTTCCACATCTGCCTTTGTGCTGCTCAGTTTAACTTTATGGACTATCCTGAAAACTAATGATTCCTACAGGTTAAGGTTTTCAATGAATATAAAGTCATGAATATTAGTTTTATACTTTATAGGTTCATGTCTGTAATGAATTTCAGCTTAAGCATTTTCCTTTACTTAATAGCAAGGAAGGTTAAAGGATCTCTATTTCTTTTCAAGGCCCTATCAATAAAATTATAATGAAGAACAATCAAAACATTTCAAAGGTTAGATGGAGGGTATTGGTGATTCTGCCAAGGCACTCTCTCCTAAAGGTTTATTTGAAGCATAAGGCAAGTTAACCTATAATTTGCAATCTCTTATGGAATGACATATTTATTTAAAGTGTCCCATCATTCTTAATTGAAAGACCAAGTTACTTAGCACAGTTTAGGCATCTGTGCTCAGTTAATTAAATTGTCTTCTCAGTTAAATACCTTGAGAAACACCTTCCTTGTTAAAATGGATTCTTAAACTTTTATTTTTGCAAAGAGAATCATTATAGATGTATTTACATTCATTGAGTCTTTTTATTCTTACAATTTAGGTAAGGCAGAAAAGATTTCTCTTACAAAGGACAAATAAATTTTCTCTCATAACTGTGAAGTGATGTGTTCAAGATAATTAAATAGAAGCAGACCTATGATATATCATTTAGACTTTGAGCCCTCAACCAATCTTTTTCCAAGAAATAATATTCCAAACTCAAGTGTTCTTATTGACAAAATAAAACTCATATTATGATTTAGAAACAAAAATCTGTGGTGGTTTATACTGGTGCAAAATTTCATTGATGAATAACATGCTTTTTGAGCTATAATAAAAATTTGAACTTGCTAAAAACTTCAGGAAAACTGGAAAAAGAGTTTATATACCAAACTGACCAATTACCCCTTAAATAATTGACTTCTTTTTTGTTTTGTCTTTGAAGACAGACTTTTCAAGAACAGTAAAAGTCTAAATTTGGAATCTTATTGATGGGAATTAAATACCATCCCTGACACACAGTATTTTCATGTTTTAAAACAGAAATTAAAGATATATCTTAACCTAAAATGGTGTTATATCCAGGTAAACCCATTGTGTTGAAATTAATGCAAATCAAAAAATATGTTTAATACACTTACCTACCTTAAACATACTCAGAACAATCACATTAGCTTGCAATTGGGCAAAATCATCTGCCAAAGTATATTTTAGAATAAATTATTGACTATCTCATGTAATTTGTTGAATGATGTGCTGAAAGTGAAAAACAAAAAGTCCTAATTTGAATGTAATTTAGTTTCTACTAAATGCTTCTCACATTGGCACCACCATGAGGTTAAAAAATCCCATGTACAACTTCCATAAGTTGGAGACCATCTGCCCTCAACTTCTCTAAGAATCTGGGTTTTTTCAATTTATGAGTGAAGGATAATAATAAGACTTATTTCTTAAGTTGTCATAAGCAATAGACAAAAAGTACTAGTAAAATGACCAACATGATACCTGATTTCTAGTAAACATTCAGGAAATGGACTTGCTTGTTATTTCTATTATTTTCATCTTAACTTTATTACACTGCATATTTGTAATTAACCCAGGTTAAGATTTCACTTGCAGTGCATTGCTGGCAGATAATGGAGTATCCATTCAATGACACATTTATGGTCAAATTTCTTTCACAAAATTAGGTTATTTTCCCTTTCTTTCAAGATACAGGAATTTAACTCATATTGCACATATTCTGAAGTGTTCTTGATTAGTAATAAAGTGTTTATTAATCCCAAGAAAACACATAGCATCGTTACTCAAATCTTCCTGCTAGGTATGTCATCTCTCATAGATAGTCTCTCTGTGTATCTTAGCGAACTCTGACACTTTAAAATCCTCAAAATTAAATATTGAGGAGACTTTCACTAACTCCCTGCTACTAGCAGTCCTACTCTTCTAGTCTTTAGGCCCCTTAGCAGTGAAGTTGAAAAGTCTATTTATTTTTCTGAAGATCTTAGCAACTGATCTCAGGAAAACTTGTCCTGTATTTTACTAATTGATCACCCTCTTGTTTTGTGCTGAAATTTTATTGCTGTTCGTTAAGATGGTAACTAATAAAGAATTTCTATTTTTATTTTTTATTGTGCTCAACCAGGATTTGTGAAAGTATAGAGGACTATTACCACATTAACCTAAAAGAAAAGAGCGTTCCTTGCTAAAGAAGTATTTTAAAATAAATGCTCAATAAGGAATCAAGAGTTCTGAAAGGTGATATAAGATATGCATTGCATTTATACATTAAAACATATTATAAAGCACATCATACATGTCAATATATCAATAATTCCACACATTATGTCAGAGGAATATGTATATGTATGCTTGTATATACTTCAGATGGGCTGAAATTTATTTAAACTAAGAACATAGTTCTATTTTTATGCTAAATTAATTATATTATAAGCTGCTTTTCTAATTTGAAAGTTTACACATTATTCTATTTTGACATTAACCTGTTTGACAACTTGTTTACTTTCTGACCTTTTTCCAATAATATTTTTAAACATTTCTCGAAAAAAGATATTTAAAATTTAAAAAAATATTTAAAATGTTCTTATTTCAAAAAAATCAGTTATAATTAAATATAGACTATTAGAAGATAATATAATTCATATATATATTTATGTATTAAATAATGTGTTGGTAATTTCAAAATAGTGATGAGAATGAAGTATATTAGGAAATATTTGCAGTTAAATTTGATGGATATTAAAATATCTGCTTTCCTAGTGAAAAATGTCACAATTATCACTAATATTACCATTCTTTGTTGACTGACATATATAATTGAGGAAAACGTAAAGTTCACTTGAAGATTAGTGGGAGAAATAATCACATACGTACACACACAAACACATACATGTATGTATATTCATAATATATATATACATATATTTTTTCATCCAAATATGGTCTTCCAGAGTTCTCTTTTGTCTGTGGGCCAGATTTAGTGCTTCAACCTTGCAGGAAAGTTTTTATTGCTCTTATGATGTTTTCATGAAGATTTCAAAGAATTACTTTTTTATGTAAATATTACAGAAATTGAGGTATGTCGAATTTCAGTGAAGTATCAGTTTACTGTAAATAATTTTCTAATTAAAATATTCATGACTGAATTACCTAAAGGAGTCTCATTTCCACATCTTAATTTACATGAACAACATTAAATATCCTCAAATTGCAGTTTACTCATAAACAGTAGTAGGCTAACGTGAATCAGATGATGTATTTGTACATTTTACAGATATGAAAGAGCATAAATTAATGCCCAATTATCATATTTATATCCCATTTATATATCATTTCTTGTTTTATGCAGGTTGACTGCAATTATGTAAGTTTATAACCATCACAGAACACAACTTTATTTCTTTTTTTTAACAGTAGAGAAGAATGATGCACTAATTGTTCTCACTATTGTAAGATTTAGAATTTTATTTAAGTTTAGTGGATGGAAAAATTAAACATGAATTACTAGATCAAAGTTAATGTTTCAAAAAGCAACATCCATAACCTATATTTCAATGTCCTAGAAATAAAACTTTTGATGTTATTCATATAAGTTTGAACTTCAGTGAAGACATAATCATATATCTTTAAACATTTCAACTCACAATAAATATTTAACTTGCAAGTCCACAATACAATTATACTTAATACCTTAAGAAACCTCATGTTTTGTTCATCTGATAAGTTGACTTACATCAACTTTAGATTCTTGGAATGTACCTAGAATGTGGGATAGCAAAGTTGTTACATAAATAACAATCCAAATTTGAGAAATCAATTTTACCTAAAATTATAATGAAATAGTAGGGCATTTTAGGTCAATAAGCATTGCACACACTGTTGGTAGTTTTCTTCAGATAAAAATAAATATAAAATAAGGTTTTCACATGTTGTCTATAATACCCTTATACATTCCCGATTTAGATGAATAGAAAAACTAAGATCAACAGAAAGGTGTGTTAAACAAGGGCAAATACACTAGTAAGTATAAGAAATAAATTAGATGACAAAATAGGTAAAAACTAGAGTTAGTACATGCAATATTTATTAAAAGTTATGAGTCATTTCATAGTGGCTTGCCATTCATAAATTAGTGTATGTACATATATTTGAAGAGTGGCAAAGGTTAATGTCGTCACATATTAGGTATTGTAAGTTATATAAATCTTATCAAGATGTTTTCAGATCACATGATAATATAAAGTTAGAGCATATTGCATTAATTTAGGCAATTCTGAAGGGAAATTTACGTTCTAGGTATCTGTGTGGGTTCATCATCCCTTTAGGATAATCCCAAAATGAATGTTCACCTTCTTACTCTGCTCCAAAATCCTGATTCCTCTCATTTGCACAGATATTAATACTAAAACTACTCCCTAATATTCCTCTTGCAAGTTACCTCATGCATGGTAAGTTAAGACATAGAAAAGTTTTGGTGAGTAACATTTGTTAAAGGGATGATATCTATGTTTAAGGATTCAGTCTATTCAAATGTGTAAATGTTTATCCCTTTTTAGGAGACAAAAGCATCAGGTTATTGGTGTTGATGCCATTAATATTTTTTGTCATAAAACAGTCATTTTCTTAGATACTATGATTGCTAATAACTCTTCTGATTTCATTTTCCCAAATAAATTTATAAGGAGAGATTTTACTCACCAAAATTATGAAATGGCAATTTCCTATGGAGTACTTACTGTAATGACAAATTAACAAATTGCCTTGTAAGTGATTTTTAGTTTTTCCATGATTGCTATTAATGGTATGATTCATTATGTCTACAAGCTTATTATTTTCCTATGTTCCATGAACTATTCTAGGTTCTTTAAATATGTTATTTTAGTGATTTTTTACAAAAAAAAATTCATTAAAAAAGGTTTAAATTATCAATGTTTTACAAATAAAATTGACGAAAGTTCATGGCATTCCTAGAGTCACAAAGCTTTGAACCAAAACCACATCTTAAACTCTGACCCAAAGATTACATAAAGAACTAACATGTCTTGATAGAAGTGTAACCTTGTTGTATATCACTGTAAAAAAAGTAAATAAATAACCAAAAGCTATAAACAGGTTGCTACTGGCAACAAATTTAATCTTCATGTATGTCTAATACTTAATTTTATTCAGGATTGAGTTTTATCTTTACATCAGAGACAGATTTGTCATCAAAACTCTGGAAACATGTTCTAGGATATAGTAATCTGATCTAATTAGTTGAAAATAGCAATTTTTAAAATACACATACACATATTTTATTTTAGTGCTGGTTGTGTCCTCTATTGCTTGTTTCAGTAGACTTTAAAGAGAAAATAAGTATGACTATATGAATTAGTAATATCAATAATATTTTTTATACAATACACCTGTATCATTATATTTCTTAGCAGCTAAAGTGCTATCCCCACTAACACAATATTAACTATTATTAACTATTATTTATCCCCACTTCACAGATAATGTAACTTGAGGCATGGAAATTTGAATTAATTTACCAATGTTTAGAAAGGGGGTCAGTTCAAAAATTAGAATATCACAGAGAAAATATAGAAAATGGGACGATGAAAGGATCTAAACATAGCATATTCATTTTTAAAAATTCGTTATCAAGATAACTTTGATTTACAGAAAAAAAATATATAGTTTAGTTGTGGAGATTTCCTTTCTGTCAACTATATGTAGCACATAATGCCCACCATAAAATTTCTAATAGTCCTCTTCCACTGTCATTGGAATCCCACTACACTTTGCTCTTACACATTACCCCCTTGCCCTCTGATAATCTCAATTTTGAGAAAATAACATTCTTAAGAAGCTTCCCATTCCCAATCCCCTTTAAAATAATACCCTTTCTCTACTTATATCCTTTCAGTAATCAAATCACTAGGTTTCAAATGGACTAGTGCATAAAATGAAAGATACTGTGTTGTGGTTTAAGTACATTAGAATATCAGGTACTTTCAACAGATTTTCCTATAAATTTAGCATGGACATTTAATGTATAAACATAAGGATGAATTCTTTAGGTTAAGATACTTTAACTAAATAACATCTCTTGAAATATAAGACACTGGCACACTCTTATGGCCTAGTGGTTTGTTCCATGGGGTGTAGTCCACGTATATACCAAAGTCACTGGTTCAAGACCCAGGGCAAGGAGAAACAAACAAGATGAATAATGAAATAAAATAGATAAGATGCTTTTTATGAAACAAATGAAAAATAAGATGTTGCAACTTATTGCTATCAGTTACAATCGAGTCAAAATCTTTGTGTGTACATATGTATAAATGATTAACAAATTATTAAAATTAATCCCCTTATTTAAAAGCATTAAAGTTTAGGAAGACTGCTGCTCAAATATTGGAGTTTTTGAGGTAAGAGCAGGTTTAAATATGCAACTGGGAAAAATAGAAATTTAGAGAACATCATTATTCTTATAGCTTAAAACAGATATTGACAATTAATGAGATTACTACCTGGGTGAACCTAAGTATGGAGTGATAGACTCTTATCGCATCAGATAAAAGGTTTTATGAAAGACAAATCACCTATCAGAATGCTCCAGGAGAGGTAAATGGAGTTTGAAGTCCCCCACTATTATTGTGTTGCTGTCAATGTATATCCTTAAGTCTAATAATGCTTCCTTGATATATTTTGATGCTCCTCCATTTGGTGCATATATGTTAATAAGTGCAATATATTCCTGCTGGATTGATCTCTTGATCATTATATAGTGTCCATCTCTGTCTTTTATGTTTTTAAGATGAAAGTCCACTTTATCTGTATAACTGTTCTGGCAATTTCATGGTTGCCATTCGACTGTACATTTGTCTTCCAGTCACTGACTTTGAGTCTGTTTATTTTTTGGAAGAAGGTGAATTTCATGAATGCAGCAGAAGGTTTGTTTATGCCTTTTAATCCATTCAGCATCATTTGACTGGTGAGTTCAGTCCATTAACTTTTAGGGTGATTATTGATAACATAGCCTCTTAGAGTCGCTGAATAATTTTCTTTTGTATGTTGTTCAGATGATGACTTTGTTCTCTTTCCCTTTTTAGGTCAAATGGGTGCAGTCATGTTTTGACTGATTTTGCCTTTTGTTTTATTCCTCCTTTCTTCCTGGGGATGTATTTTGAGGTTATCCTGAAGTTAGCATTCACATTTCTGTTTGCTAATTTTTTTTATTTGAAGTCATATTAGTCTTCCACTCATTCTAACTATCGATGTTTTTGTTCTCTTCTCTTCCTTCCCACTTTAATATTTTCTGTCTTACTGTTTTTCTGTATGGTTTCTTTACACTTTATAAAGCACCCTTTAACTTTTTTGCAAAGTTGGTTTTGTTGTAATGCACTCCTTTGACTTTTGATTGTCAGAAAAGGATTTTACCATTCTTTCAGTTCTGTATGATAATCTTGCCAGATATAGTATCCTAGAATGAAAATATTTTTCTTTCAGCACTTTAAATACATTATGCCATTCCCTTCTGGCCTGTAGAATTTCATTTGAGAAATCTGCTGATAATTATATGAGAACTCCACTGTATGTGACACAGTTTTCTCTGGCTGTTTTTAATATTCTTTCTTTATCTTGTATTTTTGACATTTATGATGATGTATCTAGGTGTATTTATGTTTGGGTTTCTTTTATTAGGAACTCTTTGAGCTTTTTGGATCTGGAGGCTAGCTTTATTCTTAATATTGGGCAAGTTCTCATCTATTATTTCTTCAAGTATGGTTTCTGCCCCCTTTTCTCTCTCTTCCTCTGGGACCCCTATAATGTGAAACTTGTTCCTCTTGATGTTATCCCAGAGGTCTCAAAGTTGTCTTTGATTCTTTGAATTGTTTTTATTTCTTGTTGGTTTGCTTTATTGAGTTCCTCTGTCCTATCTTCCAGATAACCTATTCTACTGGAAACTTCAATTGTTGAGTCCCTCTATTGAGTTCCTTAAATCAATCATCATGCTTCTTACCTGTTTGATGTCTTGTTTTAATTCTTCTCTTTGCTTCCTGACATTTTACTTTACTGCCTCTGCTGATTTCTGGATTCCCATGAGTATGTTAATCACTGTTACCTGAATTCCTCTTCAGGTAATTTACATAATCTGCTGTATTCAGGTTTTCCCCTGGGTTTTTGATTGGATCCATCATTTCACATATATTTCTCTGTACTTTTGCTGTATTTAGCATTCTGTATTAACAGAATTTCTGACAGTTTGGTTTCCCTGGCATGTAGGTTTGACTTGCTTAGTACTGGCAATCAGGCTGCAGTTTTGCCTCACACAAGGTGGCACTGGAAGGTAATGTTGAGTCTTGGGACTGCCTTCTCACTGTAATCCAGGGGGTAAGGTATCCCCTGGGCAGGGTTTAGTGGGAGTTATGCAGTGGGTCAGATTTTTGCTCAGTGAACCCCAGGCTTTGGCCTGAAATGGGTGTGGGGGGTGATTGATTTTTGGTTATCACTGCGCCCATCTCAGTTTCACTCTCCCGGCTCCAGCTTAGCCCTCGGTGAACTGGCTCTCCTTTCACCCTTTTCCAAATCCGCCCTCCATGGTTCTGAGTCTCAGCCCCACTGGGCGTGCCTCTTGCTGCCTCCTCAGCTAGTCCCGAAATTCCTAGCCTCCACCCCACCATGCATCTGGAGACACCCTAGCTCCATACCAAATCTAAATCACTGTCTCCAGTACTGGTTGCTTCTTGGTGTTTGTCTCAGGAAAACAGGTTTTTTATTTGAGTCATGTGGGGAGCAACCTAAAAGTGTATCCTATGAAGTCACTACCCATAAGTCAATCTACCACACTGTTTTGATTACTATTACCTTGTGGTATATGTTAAAAAAGAAGTCACATTATCCATTATTCTTTTACTTTCCCCACAGTCTAGTCTTGAGAATGAAAGTCACATGGTGTGGACTCTATGAAAGGAATATATGAAATGTCTCTGTATTTAATGACTTCTTCACTGTGTTGGTTCTAAGAGGGCTCTATGGTTTATGAATAAATTGAAAGATCAAGGAAAAGACAAATAAGAGGTAATAACATTACCATCATTATTACTGATAGACTTTAGCTTCAACTCTATGGTGGAATATGAGTGCATAGTGTTTGCTAACTAATTCTCAGAATTAGGCAATCTAATTGACCCAGTCAACAACTTTGGACTAAGGTATGTCTTCTTATGTGGTAGAGAAGAAACACATTCATTGAGTACCTATGAAGAATTTCTGCTTTTTATAATCAACTCACTTCCAAAAAGGAAGCAAGGAAAATAGAGTAAAGCATTTGAGTATCAATGAGTCACTCTCACTGTCACTCCAATAAACCAGAATAAAGATTTAAAGAGAAAAGCCAGAGTTACCCTAATAGTTCTCATTATGCATGAAAAGAATAACAAAATATAAAATAAGTGCTTTCTTCTAATACCATTTTCCAATCTGGGCTGTCTCCCCTAGAATTTCTATTGCAAAAAGAAAAATGACTACAATTATATAAGTCATCATAGGTGGATTTCTCTTACATGTAAGTAAATTTCCAACTGATTCAAAAGTGGCAAAATTTGAAGAGAAGTATAGATATATGGTTGCAGTGAAGATATGTTAAAGGTTTCAAAATCTGTTCTTCAAGCAATGGGAATGTTTTGAAATTTGGTGACACTTAGTCATAAATAACTTTATTGCCTCTCCTTTTGTTAAATAAATTTTGTAAAATGAACAATGAAAATTGAAAAGTCCAGTAAGACACATAGATTCCGGCAATATTGTAAATTCATGATTAATATTTTGATGACATTTGAAAATGAAAGAAAAGAAAGGGGATATTTGGATGACAAAAATTTGCTGTTTGCGTATCAGGAAGAAAATGAATTAACAGTGAGTAAAAAAAGAGTAAGTGGTGAGAGGATGAATTGTTTCAGAAATTTTGATTATGATTTATTATGGATCAAACAAAATAAACTGATCCAAATCCAGAAGGCAATGGAATATATTGAGTTAGAGCTCAATAATTTCGGTGGATTAAATATCTTCCTTGGAAACATTAGCAAAAATCAATTGTGAAAAATTATAAGAGTAGTTTAATCCATCTAGGAAGGAAATGCTGTACTCACAGAATTTAATAAAGTGATTAGAAAATATTAATAAGAATAAACTCAAAAAAAATAGCAGTAAATTACAGAAAAGAATGTCTAGGAATTCAATTTCATTGCCTAGAAGAGGATGTCTTGTGGTGACAATGTACAGAAGAACAAATAACAAGAAAATAATGGAATGAACGCTATCCCTTTACATCAATTCTCTCAGTGATAACCACTGCTGTAGTACCACCAGCAGAGATGTCATGGGTGGGTATAACAGATACTAAAAGTTGAGGAGCAACTGGAAGATGAAAATATTGACTCAACAAATGATGTCCATTCTCTAGAAACATACACTTGGATGTAAAAAAGAGAGAGTAGGTAGAGGGAGTTTGAAATATGCTTTACTTCCTCTGGTTATTATTTCAAAAATATGAAAACTAAGTCTTAAAATTATTAGTGAGTTATAAACCAACAAAGATTTGTTCAAGGATCTAGAAAATAATGAATTATCTGTGGTCCTAGAGAAAGAGAAAGCATCCAGATTAAAGGAATATGTTTTGAAAATATGCACAAAAGGAAACTCTTGGCAAAATGACATCATGAGGTTTTTGGGGAGATGAGACAAAATATAAAGGGAAATTATATAGCAAATTATCTGTATATCATGTTTTTATTTAAATGACTTTTTATTTAAAAGTCGTGGTCAGCTAATATGTAACTTCCACTCTAAAATGATTTAATTTTCTCATGAAATCCCTAATCCTGATTCAAAAGCTAGAGAATTTTCTGTTCACTTTACTGACACTATATCCATGACAAATTGTTACATCAGATTTTCCTATTCACATGGCAATTTGGATTTTTATATGATGAAAGATTAAATGACTGCATATAAACAAACAAACAAACATATTACACACTATAGGGATAGGGTGAATGAGATATAATTCACTATGACCCGGATTTTTCACAGTAGAGTGGTGACACTTCTACCTATTTCTCAGATATCGCGGCTGATAAAAAGTATGCCAGTTCAGCATAGGTCTGATTTTCTAGAGTTTATAAAGGGCATCAGACTATGAATATCCAGTTTAAGGATATTAAGATATAAAATTAAATAATAGCATGGAGATACAGGAGATTATCTTAAATAACTTGAAATAGATCAAAGTAGGTAATAATATATGGCATATATAATAGGCAATTGCTACTTCCTGACATTTTCAAGAGAAAAAAAAGCATATTCTTTCTGGGAATATAGTCAAATATGTAGACAGACTTATAGAGCACACATGCGTAGTTTTAAAAAATGATACGCTGCCTTGTCAACTATAAATCTTTGGCAAGCCATAATGTGACACATCACAATATAAGAAAATTTAGTTTTTTGGAGAATTTATGATGATTCTTTACCAATTATACTAATAAATTCCTGTAATTCTTTCTACATTGAATTCTTACACTCATTTTCTATCCATTTTTTATTAGTGGTTAAAACATTGATTAATAGCATAAATAAAATAAACTCTTTAGATATATGGTATTGTGTCAGTGAAATAGGAAAACATACTCTCAATATACTTACTACTTTAATATTAACTCTGTGCCAGCAAGTTTCTCTTTTAGATAAAGTAAGTCATTAATATATACAGACTGAACATTATTTAACTTCCATTCCTTTTATCACTTTCTTATCCTATCTCTTGTTCATGACTCAGGCTTTTAAATCCTCTCCACTAATGCATTCAGAGTTCTGTAGTGACCATTTTCTGAAGGGCAGGAAGAGAAGCTACAAAATTTTCAAAGGGGATTATGGGATTCCAGAGAGACAGAGGTCAAGTGACATTACTTAACTGATACACACAGGTTGGTGTGATTTCCATAATGTGAAGCGGACCAATATCTTAATTAGAAAGTTCTGAAATACAGAAATCTTTGATGTTTTAATATATTATGATATTTGTAGAACTCAAAAGATGGACTATTAAATTCTTATTCGATTTTTGTAAGCAAAATGTCCTGTGTCTGGTGAACAGAAGTTTCAATTGAATCATCTAACTAGAGAATGATGCACCTGCATAAAGTCTCAAAAATAAGCTTTCTTTAATATGTGTATATATTGTATTTGAGCCACTTAATGTATACCCATTCCTATAGAAAAAAATCCTCAATCTAAAGAATGTCATTTAGTAATTTTGAGAGCTTTGTATTTAGAGTTCTAGAGTCTCTTGAGAGAGGGGAGTCTGGTCCCTTAAGGAAATCTCTTAAATGCCTAAATCTTGTTCTTAGCCTTTTCTCAAAAATACCTGTGGTCATTTACCAGGGTTGTTGTAACATAATAGAATGATAAAGAGCTGACACTCAGAGCATAATGGACACTGGATCTAATGTGGCATTAATTCCTGGGATTCAGATGCCACTATTGGGAATTAGTAAGATTAAGGATGTATAAAGGTGAGATGATAATGGAGATTACTAAGAATCTGTCTCACAGAAGGTAAAATGGATCTTTGGAATTTCCCTGTCATAATTTTCACATTTCTGGAATATAAAGCTGCAACAGACACTGTAAGCATTGGTAATCTCTAATGTGATACCCTAGCCTTGTAAATTAATGGATAGTATGGTTAAAAAAATTCAACTGAATGCTTATGTTACTGTCTTTATCTCTGAATAGTAAATACAAAACATGCAACATTCTTGGCATTTTGCAGAGAATAGTGCCACTATCACTGACTGAAAAGCTGCAGAAATGATGATTTCTTCCAGATCTCCATGCAGTTTGCCTATTGGTGTATACATCAGTCTGGGGAATATAAAATAATTATGGCAATTTAATTAGCTAAAGACTAAAATTGCAGCATCTGTTACAGATGTGGATTCTTTGCTATTACACATCACAACATTCATTGGCATTTGGTAAGCATCTATTGAGCAGGGAAATTTATTTTTCTCTATTCCTATTAATAAGCACCATGAAAGTTATCTATGCAATTTCATGGTTCTTTTCCCCAGCAATATTTTATAATCTTTTCTAAAGCAATTTTGATAGCCTTTTCACTCCACAGGACATCACACCTGTCTACTACATAGATTATACAATGCTGACTAGACCTGTTAAGCAGGAAGTAATAGTTGTCCTTGATATTTATGTAAGGTAAATATATATTAGTGTGAAATATATATTACACATAAATTAATAATCCTGATACTTCAGTGAATTTCTTGTAGTCCAGTTTTCAGAATATATCATAATGTCTCTTGAAAGGTAAAGGAGAATTCTGCATCTGGCCTGTCCTACCACTTAGAAAAAAGTGCAAAGCCTAGTAGGATGGTTTAGAGATTGTAGGCAACATATGCATAATTTTCACTTACTATTTCCACTCACTTACTGAGTAAATTTGAAAGATTGCCAGTATTGGAGAGAGTCTACAGAAAAATAAGTCTCGTAAAACAAGAGTGCACTATGTTTACTTGGACCATATAACTGAAATAATTTGATGGTGCTTAAAGATCTTAGTTGATAGAAATGGTGTATGAAAACTTCAGGATCTGTTGTGCTTGGATTGCTAATGTGTTCTAACAGAGACTGCTTTACCATCAGTAATACATCACTATAGACATTAAGTTTCTAATCATGAACTGTCATGCTATTTGACCTACTAAGCCATACATTTTATAAGCTTTCCACCCTCAAAATATAGCAGTATAAAAAATATTAGGCCTAAAACAGATCCTAATGGAAATAGATCTCTAAATCTCATAGCTGCAATTCCTACTACAATTCTTCCTCCCTCAATTTACATTATTATTTTATGGGAACTTTACTACGATCTATTTACTGGGTAATGATAATTCAGTTACAGCCTACACAGAGTTAAATATAAAATGCCATATTTCTGAAGGTGATGCTCCCTCACTACTCCTGCATCCATGGGTGTCCTGGAGAACGGTAATGCTGAATATACACTTTGAGATCTCTGTCTTGCTCAGAAGATTTTCTGGAATAAAAAATATTCATTGATTTGAGTCATCATCATTTTATGGGCAATAACTAAGAATTTAGCTATTTTTTTAGAGACTTGGAAGGAAAACATCTTAAAAACTGATTGCAAGAAGGTTTAGGAGAAAGAATGAATGCTTAACAAAGATTAGCCATTTTAGAGAATAATATCAATGATTAAATTAACAAAACATCCCCAAACTGTATACATTAATCATCATCCTTTATCTTACCCAATGAACAAAGTGACCATAATCACAGGGATGAAATTAAGGTAGGACTAATAATATGAATTTTATAAATTCTTAATTATTAAAAAAATGACTTTTCAGGGTAGCTCCAGCTTACTAGGACAAAGCATGTTTTGACACAGTATTTATTTGCACACAATTATAATTAGAAGAGTTTGAATCCAAGTTAACAAAAGATGAATTATTCTGTAGTATACTTTGTTAAATTGGTTAAGCTATAACTTGGACTTGATAAATATCTTCCCTTATGTAACTCCAAGTTAGATCCGTATAGAAAAATTTAAGATGTTCAACAATAAGGTATTAGTCATAGTCTCAAAAGCTTGGTTTAGTTATATATGTTGAAGAATAGATGCAATAATTCCTGATAACTCTGGAAAGAAGGCTCAGTCAAATTTGCATAAATGTTGAGCAATTCAAAATCGGAATAATAGTCCTTAGCTTTTATAGGATAAACATTTATTTAGAATTTTTATGATTAGGGAATTATATCATTTTTTCAGAACAATTTACAGAAATTTTACAGGGCAACTTTTTATAAATATGAATATTTAGCAATTTTTTTGTTGAAATGTTTTTTCAGTTGCAAAAAATCATCTCTGGTTATAGAAAATAACAATAAACCTTATTGGATTTAACTTGTTTTTACAAATGTCTTAAGATAGCTAAAGTAAACAATATTTTAAATAGTAAAACACTAATTTTAAAATAGTTCAGTATAGTGTTCCTATGCTTTAAGAACATATAGAGACTATTTTCTTTTATAGGAAATCCAACTAAAAATTTAATCACATTAAACATTGCAAAATAAAGGTAAGAACCAATTACTTTTTAACCAAAATACTCTGCATGCACGTTACAAGTATCAAAGATATTATTTAGTGATTGATAATAGTCTGTTACAAATTATATTTGCTGGATTGTTGTTCAGACTGCAGAGGCCCTGGGACGAATAGCAGTCCTTTTAACGAATAGTAAATTAAAAATATTTTAGAATAAAATATGGGAGAAGATTTTCAGTTTTAAGGGCTAGGTAGTTCTTAGACTTGACACTGAAATCACTAGCCAGAAAAATAAAATTTGATTAATTGGATCTAATACAAATAGTTGTCTCAATTTTCTTCACAAAGCTCTTCAAATGATAGTAAAAAAGAGGAAGAAGAGAAAAATATTTGAAACCACTTATCCAAGAAAGTACTGAATCTAGAACAAATAAAAAACTTTTAAAATTCGTGATTAAAAAAAATCATAATTGGGGAGCTACAGAAAAATAGAAGCATATTCCACTCCACTTGCATCAAAAGACATTTCAAAAACTGTGCTTAGTAGAGCACAGGGAACCCAACTGGGAGAGGCCAGAGAATAGAGAAGAGGGGAACCCACGACAACCCCAGTCTTAGAGTAGAACACAGACGCTGAAGGCAATCTTGATCCAAGGACAAGAAGCTGGAGTGCGGCGGATGAAGAACTGATACTATCTCACCCAAAGAAGCTATAGGAACTACTCACAGGAATGCATATAAGAGCTACCTGGCAGTTCATTTTCGCCCAATGCTGGAAAGCTGTGGATGCCACAGAACTCAGAGAGTATTTATGAGGTCCCTGGTTAGAGAATTCTCTATCAGTGGGGCAAAATAGAGGAATTGGCCCCCATACTCACAGAAGCCACTGGACACCACAGCACTAGAATTTGTGTCCAAACGTAAGAGAACAATGCAGAGAGGGAAATAGATCCCACTCCCCATGGAACCCAAGTGGTTGGTACTGGTCAATCATGACCCAAAATCACCAAAAAGGAATAAACAAATGTAAACAAAAAGAAAGCAAAACACAGTGCTAAATCTAAGACAGAGTAGAAAGTCATGTCCAAATAAAAAAGAAGATAATTCATCAAATAGTAAATATCATTAACATATATGCATCCAATGATTGATGATCTAAATATGAAAAAAAAGTAATGACAGAGTTAAAGACAAACAATAATAGCAGGGCACTTCAATGCTCCATTTACATCAATAGATATATCATTCAGGTAGGAAAGTAGCAAAGAATTAAAGACTCCAAATAAAGCAATAGATCACATGAAGCTAACATATGCATATACATATGGTATTCTATTCTAAGGGGAAAAAGACATAAAAAATACATTATTCTCAAATGTACATGGAACCTTTTCAAGAATATACCACATCTTGGGACACAAAGCAAGTCTCAGTAATTTAACAAGATTGAAGTTAATGGAAATCATCATCCGTTACCACAAAGGGTGAAACTAGAAATGATCCAGAATAGCAAAATCGCAAGACCACAATGATGTGAAAATTAAATAACATGCTTCTGAACAACTCAAAGATCATCAACGAAATTGAAGATGAAATTAAAACTTATCCAGATTCAAATTAAAATGAAGAGACCAGTTACCAGAGCATGTGGGATTGGCAAAAACAGTTCTGAGAGGGAAGTTTATAGCCATACAAGCACATATCAAAGCCAAAAAAGAGCCCAAATTAAATCCTGAACCTTACACCTGACTAGAAAGAAAGAAAAGAACAATCAAAACCCCAAATTAGCAGAAGAAGGATATAATAAAAATTAAAGGAGAAATAAGTGAAATCAAAAAATAAGGACCATCCAAAAGATCAATGAAACCAAGAGTTGGTATTTTGAAAATAATAAACAAAATTGGCAGGCCCCTAATGATATTCACAAGGAATTGAGAGAAAACCCATAAAAACAAGAACCATAAATGAAAGAGGTGAGATTATAACTGACAGCATAGAAATAAAAAGAATCATGAGACTCTTACAAGCAATTTCATGCCAACAAATTAGCATTCAGTAATGGATAGATTCCTAGAATCTTATGGCATCCTAAAACTGAACCAGGAAGACACAGTCACCTTGAAAAGACCAATCACAAGCACATAAACTGGAGCAATAATCAAAAATCTCCCCCCAAAAAAGGAGCTCTGGACGAGAGGGTTTCACTATTGAATTAACACAACATTTAATCCCCATCCTCCTTAAACTCTTCACAAAATTGAAGAGTATGGAAAACTGTTATATACATTTCATGAGGACAATATTACCCTGATCCCCAAAGACAGCACCAAAAAAGAGAAAAAAAAAAACCACTATAGACCAATATCATTGATTAATACAGAAGCCAAAATCCTCAGCAAAATCTTGGCAAATTGAATTCAACAGAATACTAGAAAAGTAATAAACCATGATCAAATGGGATTCATTCCAGGGATGCTAAGATGGTTCAACATATATAAATAAATCAGCATAATATACCATGTCAGCAAAAAGAAAATTAAAAAAATACATGATTATATCAGTAGATGCACAAAAAAGCATTTAACAAGATCTAATATTCATTCATGATAAAACCCTTGACAAAACAAAAACAGAAGAAACATGCTCCAATATAAAAACAAAGCATAAAACAAACCAATAGTAAACATAATAACTCAATGGTGAAAATTTTAAAAGCTTTCTCCTAATATCTGGAACAAGACTAATTTGTCCATTCTCACCACTACTATTCAACATAGTTCTGCAAGTCTTGGTCAGAGCATTAAGGCAACAAAAATATATTAAAGGAATCCAAATTAGAAAGGTAGAGATAAAACAATTATCATTGGCACATGACATGTATGTATTTTTATATTTGTGCATTTATATAAATATATACGTGTGTATATATGCACTAAAGACCCTAACAAAAAATTGTTACACACAATATATGAATGTAGCAAAGTGACAAGACATATAATCAACACTCAAAAATCAGTATATCCCTGTGTACAAACAATAAAGAACAAAAATAAAGAAATCTCATTTGAAAAGCAAGAAAAATGATCAAATATCTTGGAATAAACATAATAAAGAAAGTAAATGACCTTTACAATAAAAAATATAAAACTTTAGCAAAAGAGATAGAAAACACTAGTAAATAGAAGAATATGCCAGACTTGTGGATTGGAAGAATTAACTCAATTAAAATGTCAATCCTACTAAAAGCAGTATACAGGTTTAATAGCATTCCCATAAAAATACAGAAGCATATTGCAAGGAAATTGAGTAAAACATCTCATATAGCCAAAGCAATTCTGAGAAGAGTGTGTGTGTGTGTGTGGGAATGGGGAAATAGTAGCAGAGTAATGACACTTCCCATTTCAAACTGTGCTTTAAATTGATCATCATCAAACCAGTAAGTTACCAGTACAAAAACAGACACACAGATCAGTGGAATTAGACTGAGAGCCCAGAAATAAAACCACAATGTTATGGACAGTTAATCTTTGACAAAGGAGCCAAGAGCACACAATGAAAGAAGAGCATTCTATTCAATAAATGGTGTTGGGAAAAATGGACAGATTCTTGCAAAAAAAGGAAACGACTATTCATTAAAATCATACACAAATGTTAACTCAAAATGTATCAAAGACCTGGATAAGACTGGAAACCATAAAATACTTGGAAAAAATGTAGGTAAAACACCATGATTTCAACCTCAAAGAGAGATTTGGGGGAAGAACAGCTATAATAGTAGTAAACAAAGTAAACTAAATAATTGAGACTATATCAAAATGAAAAGCTCTGCAGAGATAAGAAGCCACCACTAAAACAAAAAGGTAAACCACTGAATTTGAGAAAATAATCTCATGCAAACATTTGATAAGAGCTTTATCTCAAAAATATGCAAAGAGCTTATACATCTCAAAAACAACAAAGTGTTCAAAAAATGGGTAGAAAATGAACAAAGATCTATTTGAAGAAAACATACAGATGGCCTACAGTCACACGAAAAGTTTTTTATCACTCATTATGAGAGAAATTCAAATAAAAACCACAGTGAGATACCACCGTACACCATTGAAATGGCTTATATCAAAAAGCCTAGAAATAACAAGTATTGAGGGGACACAGAGAAAAAGAAACCCTTCTATGCTGTTGGTGGGAATATAAATGAGTACAGCCTCTCTGGAAAACAGTATGAAGAGTCTCAAAAAGTAAAGATGGAGCTAGCATTTGATCCAGCAATTCCAATCCTAAGCCTATACCTAGAGAACACAAAATCTCTAATCAGGAAAAATATCTGTACACCTATGTTCATAGAAGCAAAGTTCACAATAACCAATATATGGAAACAACCTAAATGCCCATCAGCAAATGACTGGATAAAGAAGTTGTGGTATATATATTCAGTGGAATTCTATGCAGCTATTAAAGCAAAAGCAAAATTTGCCTTTTGCAACAATCTGGATGGAACTAGAGGGGATCATGTTAAACGAAGTAAGTCTGAAAGAAAAAGATAAATACAAGATATTGTTTGATTCATGTGGAATGTGGTGGAATCAAAACAGATGAACCCCAGTGAAAACTCACAGGACACAAGATGATGGCTGTCAGGAGGATATAAAGGGGAAGGAAAGAGAGAGGGACAAGGTGGTGGTCATATATATATATATATATATATATATATATATATATATATATATATATGAATCCAGATGAATCATACATATAACTGAATCCAGATTTCTAATACTATTTTCTCTTGGATATTTAAGAGGCATCAAAAATTCAATATTTCTAATATGAACTCAATTTTCCCTACAAAATATCTCTACTAACAATCTCCCATGTCTTACTAAAAAACATCTTTAGCTTTTCAGATGACTTTTTTTTGAGTCCATAAATCATTGATTTATCTTTTATTCCTCTTTGCTCTTTCATTCCTAGAATTCAATCAACTAGAAAGTTCCTTTAGTTCTTAAAAAGAGTTCAAGTATAGTACCACTTCTTAACAGTATTACCACCAGTTTAATTCACAATTATTTTACTCGAATTTGTATATTCAACATTTTTCCTGCTTATTTTTGCTTTCTCTGATATCTTTGCTGCTACCTGTAGACTATCTTGATACAGCAACCATATAAATATTTTAATATAATCCAAACATATTAAAAATCATGTTTCATACCCTTTTCCTTCACCCTTGATCCACTTCTGCCATAGATGTTATCATCTGATAGATCACAAATTTCATATAATTTTCTAACTTATAATGTCTCTTTCTCACCTACCATAATATAAGCAATCTAAAGAGAGTTTTCAATCTATTTGGTTTCTTAAGGAATATTCATTGCAAGAACATTTTCTGACACAAGGTAAATATTCAATAAATGTATGTTAAGATCATCTATAAAAATTAAATGAATAAAATACAATATTAACCTAAAAATAACAAATGTTATCTTAATACAAATATACAAGACAAAAATAAATTAATATGGCACTAAGATTTTTTACGTGTGTGACTATGAGGATTTATGTTTCTACTAGATAATACACTATGAAACACTGAGGGTCATAGAAAGATAATGATTTTGAACTTATCAAGTTTAGTCTTATTAATGAATCAATACAAAACTATAAATTATAATTTATTGTAAGTAGTAAAGCTAGTTAAATATAGATTACCCAGAAGTTGTTACTTTTTTAATTTCATAAAAGCATAAATCAAACATTTTTGTTTTTTTTGCTGTTTTTTCCTCCAGCATAGTGTAAATATAATGATACAGATTTTAATACAATTTTGAGGGTATTTTTTTGGAATTGCTTGCATATAGTTCTGTCATTTCCTGAATACCTACATTGGAAAACTTTGTCAAGATTTCCAAATATCTTTTCAACCTTCCTTAAGGACAGGTAGAGCTGATGACTACCTAAAAGTCCATTTTGCTTTCAAACTGAAGAGACATACAAATAAGCGGGTATAATTTATGGATAAATAAAACACAGTGGTTTAAAATAGGGTCTCTGAATGAAATTACAAAGATAAATAATTTAAATTATAGGAACCGATTTGAATCAAGCCATTTCTCACATGGAAAATGCTAAATGTGTGCTCCAGGGTTAGGAGAAGTAGTATTTATTTATATTCATTAATGATTCTCCCAGTATACCAATTAGTATTTTAAAATGAAAGTTTTAAAAATAAATAATTGAATTATTGCTTATATCATTGGAGAAGCAGTTGACAATCATTATAATTAATTTTGAGTTTCAATACTTGTGATTATATTTTGGTGAGTCCTAGCCATTTGTGTCTGGTCAGATTATCTCATTGGGGTCTGTGGTTACTGTCTGAAGAATAATGACTTATTTCATGAACATAGGGCTTATCGGTGAAACTTCTGTTTGGTATTTGTTATTCAAAACAACTATCATTAGTTATTATCCAACAAAAGTCCTTTCTAAATCTATTTTAGGATATTTTTTAATTTAACGCTTCAGTTATTAAGAAGAATTTTATATAAATATAATTTGTCACTTACATTTGATCTTGTAAAAGACATTATTACATGTAATACTGTGATTTAGATGTGTGTGTATATATATATATATATATATAATACATGTATAACAAGACAGCCAGTGTTTTTAACTTCAAAAGAAAATAAAGAAAATTAAGAAAAGAACAATGAGCATAATAAAAGATCAACACTAAAAAATGTGCGCAGTCTTCACTAACAAAAGCAAGCTATCATGATGCCTTATGAAAATAATTTTGATAAATTAGAGAATGGAGTTTGTTAACAAATTGCTGGTAAATAGTTTTAAGGGTAAAAATAAAAGCATCAAACAGCACATAGAATTTACTTCTCCCAGAATATTAAACTTATTTATTGTGCTTCTTCCTAGAACATAATTTCTGATCAAAATGGTGAGCTAGAAATATCTTGAGTGCAATTCCTTTTTACGAGAATAACAAAAACATACAAACTTCATAAAATGACTGATGATTAAAGGTTCAGCAGTAACACAGAAAAAGTGATTAAAAAAAACATTGGAAAGGATTAGAAAAGGTCAGAATTGGTTTCACCAGAAATGCTGCCTAGGCACTGTGACCCAAGAGAACCAATGATATTGAGCTTCTTCCCAGGGACTGAAGGGCTTGCTTCCACCTCAGGTGCTCCAGTACCAGAAAACTAAACCCATGAGGGGAACATTAAATTCTAGTGTGAAAATAGAGACACTCTTACTTGGAGAACAGTGATATTCTGTGGTAGAGAGAAGACAGGACAGAGAGCAGAGGAAGTTGACAGACTTTACTAAGGAATGTTTTAACTGAAAAGTTAAGTAGGAAGACTAATAAGAAGGGATAGTCTTCCAGTGAACAGACACACTGCTAGGTGTCCTCCCCAAATCTCTCTTTGTATGTGTGACACCAGCACACCAGTTGCCATATTGCAATTACATTAGAGATCAAAATTCCTACCCCTCCACCATAGTGGGTCATGGAAAAGTTCATTCTCTTAGTTATGTTCCTCATGGCTATCAGGACAACAGTTATCTAAGATTGCAGCAGATAGGTACTGCCCGCAACTTTGGCATAGGCAACTGAATGCTTTCATACAAATCTCAGTTTGTGGAACTTTTCAGTTGACTGAAGCAGCTCTCTCAAAGTTATCTCAAAAGAGACTCCAAGGGTCTGACAAATCGCTACCCATAGCCTGCCTGGAGCTGCCATTGAATCCACCTGCCTGACTGCTTATAGCCTAAATCTCGCATGTTCTGGCAACTAGAACTCCTGCTCCCAGTTCTATACTCTGCAACCTGAACACTTAATATGAGGCCATTGCATCAAGATAGGAAAAATAATTGATTTATCCTAATTCATAGAAATAAACAGAATATCAAACAAAATGAAGAGGCAGGGAAATTTAGCCCACATGATGGAATAAAACCACTAAGAAAAATTCTAATACCACAGAATTAAATAACCCGCCTAAGGATTTCAAAGCAAAAGCCTTGATGATGCTCAGAGAAATTAAGAAAACATGAGTTAAATAAATAAAATGCATGACTAGAATAGAAAGTATATGAGAGAGTACCAAACAGAAATCATAGAATTAATGAACACGGTAGCTAAACTGAAAACAAATAAAGGGACTCAGCAGTAGACTGGAAGAAGCTTCCTATTGAGTCAATGAGCTAGAAGATAGTGCAACCAAGCTACCAGCAAAGAAAAAACATAATTAAAAGAAACAAGACAGCATTAGAGACTTATATCATAACATTGAGATAATTATAATTACCTTGTGAACTTGAGGAAAATTTCAAGGAAATTCAAATCAAGTGAATATCAGAAAGATTTAAGTATTGTGCTCAAGTTCATACATCGGGATAGGGGCAAAACTAGGGAGTCATAATGACAAGGGATTATTTTGGTAGATTGTCTAATACTGGTTTCTATAGGAATATAACTAAAATAAAAATTATTCCCAAGTGGTGGATATATTTCAGATATCTAGCATTGTTGACAAATAAAAAGTTTCATTAAAACATTCCCTATGATCATTATCTCAAAAATTTTCATTACCTCAAAATTTAAAGGAGTTGTAATTGTGGAATGCAGACCGTGCTCCAAGTTGTTTCCTATTAAATATTGAAAATCACTTAAACATAAATATTTTAAAGTATACAGTATTCAAAATTATATCCTATTATGTGTCATGTATGAAAGAATCATAATTTTTAATATAATTTTTGCCTACTTTTTGATTAGTCAAATTTAAGACTTTGTGGTTGTAAGGTGAGGATGGGAGAATTTAAAATGATAGTACAAATAAATAATTTCAGAGAAAAAAAGATTTTTCTTGACTCGAGTGACTTTGAAAGGAAAAGAGCAGTTAATTTTATTGGCTGAAGAATCAGATACTTTGTTATTTTACCTGACCAGTGTTCCAGAAGTCATCCGGTGATCAGAGAGGTAATGAATGTGGAGTAATCCAAAGAATAAAGTCATAGATTACTGAGTAAAATTTCTGTGCTATAATTGCTAAATAAGTATGATATCTGCTGGTCATCTTGTCCTTAGCTACATAAAAATATGTTAGAAGTTTTATTTTTCATCACAGTTATATATTTCCTTTCTATTCTTGCCATGGTTGCCTGTGATCAATTGTGAACCTTTGTTACCTGTCCCTAATAATTGTATGTTTAAGTCATGAAACTATCTTTGATCCGTGGATTATGAATATAATGGAACTTGCCAAGCAGAAACTTTGAGAGGCATCACATATTTTTCATATGACTCTTGTGCTGTGCTATCAGTTACAAAAAGACTACATTTAAAGTAGTTAATGCCCCTACAACCTAGGTCCTGAAATGAAGAAAATTTTATCTGATTTGCACCTGGAGCTAAGCTGAGCTAAACTTAGTCAAGCACAGCCAAAATGCACGCTCTTAGGTTCAAAATACATTTTTGTATACTAAAATACTGATTTTTAATCACAACAAAGCTTAGTCACTAGCTGTGTGATGGAAGCTAGAAGTGATAGAAGATAGAGGAGATGATATTATCTTAGTGCTGCGACTCACGTAGCTGATCGAAAGTGTACCTGAGTAGAGGCTACAGGAGTCGTAGAGAAAGACAGACGACATACATCTAGAAAAGCGGGGGCTTGTGGGACATATTTATTGTAACTCAAATCCAATGGCAATGGAAAGCACCAGGAGAAAACAGTGAAGAATGAAGGCACAGAGGTAAGAAATAAGATGTTTAATAGTGTTATTTAGGTACTTTATAAAAACTCACCCTAAACAATTCTGCAGATGGTCTCATCAGGTATGTGATTCATGAATTTACTCTAGTGACAGAGTCCATTTGATGTGGATTTATTATATCTTACAACAGAGTCATATTGGGTATACACAAAGTATAAATATTTAATTAACCACCGGAAGAAGAGACATTTGATTAAATGGAAAAATGACATCATATAAAACACTGAAAAAAGTGTAGTGTCATGGAAGAGTAATTCAAGAAAAAAGAGAGACTGGTAATTCAAATGCCACTTCAAAGATACAATAAACAAAAACTGTAAAATTTCTAGTGTTCACTGAGTTTAGCAATAAGAACATATTGTGAAATAAAGCATGCTATGAACAGAATCCTTGTATTCCCAAAAATTTATATGTGAAACATGTGATGGTATCTTGAGATGGAAGCTTTAAGAGGTGATTATGTGACAAAAGGGGATCCCTTACATGAAAATAATGCCCCTGTTTTTCCTCTTTTCTCTCTCTCCTCTCCCTGCACTCTCTTATGAGGATACAAGATATTCATCTAGGAACAAAGAAGAGGGCCGTTACCAAGAACTTGACTTCCAGCCTCCACAACTGTGAGAAAAAAATTTCAGTCGAATCCATAATGTCTATGATTTTTTTTATATAACATGTTGAGCTAAGACAGAATAATACTTTATTAAATCATAAATAAATAGTATTGTGAAAATAATATTGAGATTCCTATACTTTGGGAATAACTGGAAATTTTGAAGAAGAGTGAAAATAGAAACAATCACAAATAAATCTGACCATGAAGGGGAAAGCATAAATTCGTGATCAAAAAGTATGATCAAAATTTGCAGTATTTTTTGTAGAACATTTAGCTGACAGTCCTGAGAATTTGCTTAGTATTGGAAGCAACAGTTTGTATTGTGTTGGATATATAGTCTATTTGGATGTGGTTGTCAACTAGAGTGAAGACTAAATTTAGAGTGGAGAGCACTCATTCATACTAGGTACTGCACTCTTAAGTAAATGAGAGGGAGTTATACTTTGTAGAATAATAGTGACTTAAGTTGAGTAACTGGAGGAATAGACACAGCCAGATGGCACAACGCTCAAAGAAACAGATGCTTTTAACATGAGGGTGGAGCAGTAATTATCCTGAAACTACATTCAGGAATAAATTGGATGTAATCTCTGTCTCCTAGCATTAATATAGGTGGGATACAAGATAATGAGGAAGCTATAATAGAAGTTAGAATCCTAGCAGATAGCCAGTTACCAGTTACTGTAATAAGATAGAGGCAAAGTATATGGAAAATGTTCAGACTGCAGTACAGTTTTTGCTTTTGTTTTTTTTTTAGCTGAGCACATGAGTTCCAGAAGGCAAAATGGCATGTTTTACTAGAGAAAGCAGCAATGGCTAAAAGTTAATATAAAGGCAACAAAACACAGAATGAACTTTGTGAGTTTGCTATTGTAGTTAAGAAACAAACACAATCATATACGTTAAGAGTTTATTTTAGATCGTAAATTATATCTCTGTAGAGATAAATTTTATTTGTATGTAGAAAAGAGAGGACTAAAGGAACTTTCATGGATGATGACATCAAATAATGGGGTTAGAATTATCTGGACAAAATTTTTCTAAGAAATTGGTTCCATCCATACCTCCCAGAAGAGTTAATTTCATTATTCTACCAAAAATAATTAACATCACATATTTTAAAATAAATCAGAATTTGAAAAAAAGACATATTTGAAGAAGGGGACAGTGTAGTATTCTGAAGAAGGGTACAGTATAGTATTCCTTTACCTATAATGCTAGCTCAGTTGACTTATAGTAACTCTGAGCACTGGCACACCTTCATGTACATTACCAGGGGAGCATAGGAAAAAAAATATCTAAAAGGGATCAGAAGGAAGAAAGAATCAAAGAAAAACTCAGAAATGAAGTAACAAAAATATTATTGACATAGCACCTTATTTTCCTGAGGTAGGTGAGCACTTGTTCTCCAAAACTAGATGCAAATGCTGTACATCTTATTGACAACATAAACCTCTAACTTCTTTTTTCCTTTTCTCCCTTCGTCTCTATTGTTGATTTTTAGTGTTCCTCTGGAACTCATTCTCCACAGATAAGATTCAAGTCAGAAAAAATAACGTAAAATAAAGAAGGAAAAAGAACAAGGATTGTGATGTTCTTTATGTGTCATCTATTATCAGCAGAAGAAAATGCCTGTTCAGTTCTGGGCTTAGTGTTGAATTTTGAATAGTAGAGAAAAACAGAAACCAAAGGCAGTCTTTACTGACAAGTGTTCCACAGAAATAAATCTGAGATGCTGCAATATGGCAATTACATTGATATAATAGACAACAAACTCCCTTGAAACAAACCCTAGGGGACCTCAATAAGAGGGAAGAGCACTATGTTATCTTAGAGTCACTTCATGTGAAATTCATTGAGTCTTACTGGATGTGTGTTGAAATTTTGTTATCATTAATATAGCTAGTTTTTGAAGAGTTGTTTTAAATGCATTGTATTTTATCTTATGAACACAAAAAGAATAGATTAAACAAAATGATTTAGAAGAAGTAAAATAGCAATTAATTACATAATATCAAGGTTTAAGAAACTGAGAAAACTGATTTTAAGCTAGAATAATCAATGTGATAGTTTCTTGATGTGATTTTCCGAGTAACTGAAAAGAGTTTGGAAGGAGAGAAAGGAACTAAAACTTAAGAGAAGGAAAAATAAGCACCCGATCATATCATTTATTTAGACCAGTTCAGACATTAAATTATGCAAATTAATATTTAATTCATAATTAACAGAATACTTGTCATTCTTATAATGGTAAAAGTATGAAAAGGTTGTCAACATTCCACAGTCCACTTTTTAATGCTCATTGGAATTACAGTCATGTCTTGGGCACTGATCAAAAGACTGACTTTGAGTGTCTTATTTTGTAGAGTTAAATTATTCAGACTCTTTATTGTGATCTCAAAGGAAATCCTCTGCCGTTATTTGGAAAATTTCAATATTCCTCTCTGGAACTACTTTTCTTACCCTTATCTATCTCTGAATGTGCTTCGGTTAGAACAGATACTATTCAAAACTCCTTGTACCTAGTGCATTAGTAAGTAGATAACAGCACACAAGGCAAACTTCAGATATGCCACTTACAATCTGGGAAATGTGATACTATTAAGCTTTAAGTCTTTTCTGATTTTCATTTGTGAAATTTGAAAAAATATATTAAACATAGAAGTCTGGTTTTCCAGTTTTGTAAAAGAAAGCAATAAACTTCAGATGTGTGTGAGTGATAGTCACAGAACAGTGGTATGGATACAAAAATAGTAGAGCCCTATGGCAGAACTGTTAGCATAAGTGAGAGTAAGATATACTGATAAAGGATACTCAGAGTAGTATTTCAGCTGCAAAAAAATTAGTATTGACCCCTTTGAAAATTGTTTATATCTGAAATTATTAGCAGTATCAAAGGAAAAAAAAACATTGAAATACATTTTTCTTTTCTGATGACCAATCAAATAGAAGGAGCTGTAGTTAAATATAGTGAAGTGGAATAATTTCTATGGGGGCAGAGGTGAAATCACAAATAACCCAAAATTCATTATTAATATCAAAATGCAAATAAAAGTGATATTCAAAGGAGAGAAACAATTTTAGAAAGAATTATAGTTAAAACTTGGAAGGATGTTGGGATACGATCATTTTTTTCCTCTAGGCTTATTGAGCAATAGTAAATAGGATACTACTTTACAATTCCCATGCCTATATTCACCGTAGAGAGAGGAAGAGAAGCAAATTGTCTTGGTTAGTACAAGGTAGAGAAAATAGATGCTGCTAATAATGGAGTAATTTATAAAGAAAAATTTCACCTAACAATGGAATAATTTACAAAAAGGATAATTCAACAAAAGAACTAAATATGCACAGAAATCAAATAGGTAGTTAATATAAATTAACTGATTCAAACAGGAGAGAATAGAATGCAAATCCTCACTAAAGACATTAAAGTTAAAAAGAAAATGACTATGGAGGCCAAAACAGATAAGCAAGAAAAAGTAACAACAAAAAGCATATATTTATTGTAGCCAATAAGGTACCTGTGCCACCAATTTGTTTCTCCTATATATAGAAACATTATATTTATTCTGGACCTGATCTTGTGAATTAATTAATGTGATAAATATATTTAAGAAAGCAAATATCAATAAAAGTAGAGAAAAATAATAAAATGCAGAAATCTGAGAGTAAGAGAAGCAACTACTGATAATGTATATACAATCAATAGCTCTCAAAGAGGTTGCCTATATAAATTAATTTATAATCTTTTTTGAGAAAGCATAAGCCTGAACATCAGAAAATAAAGTTAAATCTATATTATATCTATATCTTGAAAGTTCACTATAGAAAAATAATTTTGCTTTCCATACTTACTTTCCAACAGAAGAGCTGATACAGACAATATACAAATTTGAATTGCTTTTCACTCTGTATAAGATATTTTCACCCAAAAGTTATATAGAAAAAATTAAATTAATTATTGACAGAGTTATATGATAAAGGGTGTTTTTAATATGTGCTAGTAGAAATCTAAATGTGGACACATGCTTTAAATTCAATTTTCAAATGGAAAAATTGAGAAAAGAATATAACATGATCTAATCATATGATAAATACATCAACTAAAAGTTTAAAACTACTTCAGTCCACATAGATTGTCAAAATGTATTTGAATAATATAATTATATTATATGAACTATAGTATATTTATATTAAGAAATCACAAAAATATAAATTTCTATGATTATACAATAATGCTTATATTTTTGAATATTATTACAAAGGGATAGATTGCTAGTATGTATCTCTTAAAAAGAGAGAACTCAGATATAACTGTTTTTAAAAGAAAATTACTATTAATTACATTTTTTAAATAGGTTTAATATTTAGATAATATACAACTAATAATTAGATATTAGATAGTCTAAATATCATCAAAATGGGTCAAAACATTCACAGCTAATTAAATAAGGAAGAAATTGAAATATCAGATGAATATGAGCAAATTCAAATCGCTTCCAAAGATGATGTTTCTCTCACTGTAGAATATTAAAGAAGCTTAAAATAATAAGAACCTATACAGGAAAACCTGGTTTATATATTTCCAAAACAAAAGAGTACTCTTTACCTTTTAAATGGAAAAAATATGTTGGTAGAGTTTTGACTGAAAAAAAGTCCAGATTTAGCCAAACTCTAAATAAGTTCATTTGTCACTCAGAATTTCTGCTTCTAAGAAATTATAAAAAATATAATTATAACAGTATAGAAGAACCACTCAGAGATTGGTCTGAGACGTATGTTGTTTTTTAACTAAATTAGTCTTCAGCCTTATTTATTATACAGAAATTGAAAATGACCAAAATAATGAGCGCATGGAAAAACAAAATATTTGCAAGTTTAATTCCAAAAGAGAATGTTATACTGTCAGAAAATGTACTTATAATGTAATTATTTGCAATTATATAAAACTCCTTAGAAAAGCATATACATTTTCACATAACATCTTATAAGCTAAAATGTCTACCCTTGAATTTCTGTCAAAAACAGGGACTTTCTTAGTTGAGTGTCTGCGAATGATAGAATACAGCAGTTCCCAGAAAACAGCCATTTCCTATTGCTGCTTTGTCTCTACTCCTTTTTCAGATCCACTCCCACCCACATTTCCCTCTGCCCTTTTCCTTCTTTACTGAGATCACTTCTGTTCTTTCAATAGTTGTTTGGATCCGATATCACTATTCTTTGTTACTCAGCCTATGCCATCAGTCTCTTTCTACTAAGCTTTGAACACCAAATAAAGCTGAAACCTGAAATAAATATGACCCAGAGCCACATCAGCCGAAATGCAATCGGTTTTCTTTTCTAGCTTTTATTGAGACACAATTAATATATAACATCGTATAAGAATAGAATGAACAATGTGTATACTGTTTTACTTAATATTATTATTGTATCTGACTGGAACAGTGAACTTACAACACATGGAGAATTCATTCATTTCAGCCATTTCAGTGTAAGAGAGGAATTATTTGATTTGTGGTGGGAGGAGGGGGGAAATGTAGACAATATTTTTTCCAAATATTTTTCTTTACTTTAATGATTCTGTAGCCAGTATTCAAATGTTCCAATGATAAGCAACCAATACTTGGTTCACTATCACATAGAGGACAATAAAACCAAATTATAATCGCCCTTCAACAGAAGCAAGAAATAGACATCTTCTCTTCTCATTCTTGTTGTAAATATTAATCCTGAATCAGAAATAAAGAGAAGGTATTTTTATAAAATATGACACAAACATTTAGATTGAACTGAATTTCTAATTATCTACACTGGAGACAGCTTTTATACTCCAAATTGATTGCAAATGCTCTAGAATTGTACAGAGCTATATTATCCAGTGGTGACGAAGAGAAATATAATAAATCTGATTCAGTGACAATAACTGGTGAATGGAAGGTGAAATATGAACACCCTTTAGTGAATAAAGCTGTGCCTATTTAGTGCATCTGGAGTGTTATACAAAACTATCACTCTGTAGCTGCCTTGTTAAGAGAATGATCTGAGACAACATTGTAGGTTAATAGAGTAGACAATCACCTGTGAAGAACCAGAAAGAGACTGGTGTCCAAGAGTAGATCATATTGCAAAACTTTAATTTGGAAAGTTGAATTGTCATAAAGACATGGTAAACATTCTGTATTTTAATCTACTTATAATTCATGGAATATTTTAATTCATAGATATTCCTATCAAGATTGTTAACATTTTCTAATTCTAGCTCTATATAGGTTTTCCTCACTTGAAAATATAATAAGTTGGTGTATTCGGCTAAGGATGAGCTGATCCCTAAGAGAACAGCAATTCTTTTACTACATTATTTGTAAATAATCATACAAATTTATTATGTCAAAGGTAATACATGAATGTGATTTTTATTCAATTCCTCTTACTCAAATTCTCATCATTCACAATTTTTAAGTTTCTCTATAGTGTTGCTGACCTTATAAATCCTTGAATTACATTCCTTTAGTATATTAATTGAAAATTAGAAGCAAGTTCATCAGACACTTCTCATTTACCATAGGAAATATTTTCTATCATCTTTCAAAATAATCCCTTTGAGAAATGAATTTATGTCCTTTTTTTTACACTTACCAGGCAAAAATATAAGATTGCATATTAGATTAGTACTTTTGGTTGAGTGTACTGTACTGTAATCAGATTTACAAACACATATACCAGAAACCATGAGAAAAAGACATATGAATGGATGTCAAAGTTCCACAACTTGATTTAAGGGAACAGTAGTGTGAAATATGAATAAGATTTTGTGAACAAATCATGTATGTGGAATGAGTCATAAGGACATTTGAGCTTGAATTTGTTTCTTAAAATAGAATTAGGTTATACAGAAAACAGCATTATAAATTTCACATACGCAAATTATTTATAATAAATATATTCTATTAAAATGAAATCAGAGCTTTGAAGAAGAAAAGAAGATGTGACATTTATAATTAGCATGAAGTCAAAACAATGATATTTATAACCCTTTGTGAGTCATCTGAGTTCTTGATATAAGGGACACTTTACGAATCATATCTCAGAATGTTCTTTATGATTTCTAAGAGAATTTTCAAAAAGATTTATCAAAATATGATTTTCATATAATTTACTTGAATTATATGCTTTTCAAGCACAAGGATCAATTGGTTATTTATCTACCTGTCTATCCATGTATAATTTATCTGACTGTGCTAATTAATCAGAAATATTTTGCTTTACTTTTATCCACTTGACTACAAATTTCTGAAAAGAACAGCACATATCCATATTTGCCTTATGCTGTGACATCTGATACTTGGTTGAAATGATTGACCAGAATACACATTTTGCGCTTTATCCTTTTTGTTTCTTAATTTTTATTCTTCCTCATTATGTTATCCTTTTCTGTTGCTCTTTTCTTTTAAACAACACTTCAAATTTCTGTTCCAATTTTATTTTAGACTCTTATTTTTTGTTCCATCTAGTAGTACTTTATTCAACTCTAAGCACAAGTCATACAAATTTTATTCAGTTATCTGTAGAAAACCTAACGATTCAAGACTACAGAGAAAAAGTGTAAAGCAAGAATTATTAGATGAAAAAAGAGCTAAAAGAAACTTAAATACATGCGTAATTTATGATTTATTAACTATATACTTCAGAAAACAATTAAGAAGCATTGAGAAACACTGACCTATTGAAATGAAAGTTAAATTTTTTTATGTATATTCTTGGGGAAAAAGGAGAAAATTGCTTCTAGTAAATATTACACACAATTAACTTTTTTCAGAAAATGTAAGGTTACAAGTGTTTTTTATATAAGTAGGTTATTTTGTATTTGTTTATATTGATTCTTTTTTTCACATTGACCTTCAAAAAGCCAAAGACAAATCTAGAATTAATCTGTTTCTTTCTGTATACTGTTTCTTCCACACACGTATTTTTCGTTTGAGCAAGATACTGTTTCAACTGTCAACTGCATCAACTTTAAAGTGGCAAAAATAGCTTTCACCTAGGTTATCATGTTGTATTAGAAATGAATACATAACAATGTCTTCAAAGAGTGTGCAGTATTTAATTACATAATTATTATTACATATTATAATTGTGTTACTTTTCAAAAATCTAAAAACAAACTTTTCATATTACCTCTAAATTACGTTTCTAGAAAAATGTATTACACTCAAAAATTCATAGAGCAATTAACTCAGATCAAGGAAAATTGCTGTTAACTAATCTAAAATAAGTTAATCATAAACTTGAAAGCTTTTTTTTTATCACTTTCTACAATAAGTCAAAACAAGTTTTTTATTGTGACAAGCATATATGTTTATTGATTCTTGATATCTTGGATTCTCTAGTGAGGCATTGGAATGAGTTCTGTATTTTAGTATGAGATTCAAGAAATAAAAAGAAATATTCTAAATTTTTGATGTATTTATTTGAAGACCAAAATGCTCTTCTGATTTTTAAATCAAGATACCTTTCATGCTCTGAAATTTATTTTCAATAATTTATTTTCTAAGCCAGTTTCATATATCAGTTTTTAACAGAATAATAAACAAAATTTGAAGTTCATTCCACAATTTTTATCAGCAAATGAAACATATGCTCTATCTATGAAGAAAACAAGCTAAAAAGTCACTTTCAAGTCAAATCTAACATTAAATTAACATTTTACTAGTCATAAATAAGGATTGCATATACACATTCACACATAAGCACACATATGTAAAGTCCTTATAATTATATATCACAAAATATGTAAAATTTATTTGCTTGTAGTTTGGTGAAAAATGTAAAATCATCTGGAAACCATTTAACAACCAACTTTTTAGGATGATATAAAGGTGAATATTAGTCCAGAGAGTTTTGAACAGATGAGACAAATCATTAATGCAGAAAGGGAATTAGACTTTCAAATATGACCTAGAATCATTCTCTGATACTAGTTTTCAAACCAAAGCTTAAATTCATAGGTGATATGCCAATTTCAGTCATAATAAGCATATAAAATATCTAACAGAGGTTTGTCCTTGAAAGGAACACTTTTATTTTCAGTTTTATAGTATGTGTCAAATTATCTACTACCTACAAATGCATTTTGATAAAATGGAGCTTAAAGATGTTAAAATATAATTTTCCCTATTTCCCAGTTCAAGAAGTTATATCAATGGAGAAGCATGAGTATATCAAAATCATGGACACTAGTATATTCCACAGCTATACATAGGCATATTTGTTACATAATACATCATCTCTTTGATTTCTAATATGTGATTTATATTTTTTATTATAGGATCAAAAAAATAGAGTGAATATCCACTTGGTCATTCTAAGCATTAGAGATATTGTTATCTTAATGAGAGAGAGTAAAGCTTTACTGTCAATCATATTTATAAGATTTGTTTTAATTTTTTACTGAAGTAACATTGGTTTACAATTATAGATAGATTTCAGACACACGGAATTTTAGTTTGATATCTCCATTAAAGTCTAGTTTCCATCCACCACCTAACAAGTGATCTCTTTATTTGTTGTACCCACCTCATTCTCTTTCCTGGTGGTAGTCATCATTCTGTTGTCAGAATCTAAGGGTTTATTGTTGTTGTTGTTTTTTTTTTCTTTGTTTCTTTATTTTCCACAAATGAATTAAAATATATGAGTATCTATATTTCTTTTGAATACCTCAATCAAATATCACTTCACAGTAGTTAGAATGTCTATTATCTTAATACAAGAAACAAGTGCTGGCAAAGATTTTTTCAACTTGGGACCATACATAATAAAATAAAGTTGACTAAAATATGATTTTTAGAGAGTTTTTCTCCAGAAATAGCTATTTCTGTATTTTATAAACAGTTTTTCTCATTTTAAATTACAGACATATATAACAAAGAACATTCTTAGCTACAAGACACTATAATGTAATTTATATATCTAAAGTTTGTTAAATAATTGATAATACATCATATGATAAAGAATTAGTTATTTCTAAATGGAGATTAGTCTATGTTAGAGATCTCTAATTCAAGTTTATAGATGAATATACTAATATAGGCTCAAAAAATTGATAAATTTTGCAACTAAAGTTTCCAATAAAATGTCTGATTTTTAATATTAAAGATAAATCTTAGTATCAAATTCAAACACAAGGGATTGCATATAAGAGGACTATATTAAAGATATTGACTTTAAGGTGTTTACTTTCTAAAGTCTGTGTTTACTGAGAATGAATCTCTTTTTTCAGTTAGTAACTTATTAAAAAAATATCACAATAAGTTTAGTTAACTATGTGTCATCATGACACATAGTTAATTTTGTGTGTGTGATGGGAGCTTTTATGATTCAATCATGTTATTTACTAGAAGATAATATAATTTTGTGTCAGTTAAATCTCAATTTTAAAAAATAAATATTTAAAAGTAAATAAAATATTATATGAAAAACACCAAACATCTTGAGAAAATCATAGTAGTTGCTTTTTATTTTTCACAGTTCAGGAAGTTGAGACTCCAACTCATCCAAGGTCACACAACTGATAAACGAGTGGATATGATCCCAGGTTTTCAGACTATAACTGCTGTAATCTCATTATCTACTAGATATCCTTGCCGATATACAAATAATACTTGTTAAGTAGAAGGGATTTTATTTTGTAATTCCATTAGCAAGATATTTTTGATTAAAGAATTATTGAACTATTAACAATAAATATACTTGAGATCTATAGATTTGTGAAATATTTTAAAAATTGAGATTTATGAGCTATTTATAGTATGAGAGTTAAATTCTTTATCTGTCTATACTGTGCTAGTATCTTCTCCCATTATATTAATTAGCTTTTTGTTTTAGTGGTGCTTTCTCATTGCATAGAGGTTTTTAATTTGAAGTAGTTCCAATTGTTTAATTTTACTTTAGATTTTTTCACAGTTAGTGTCTTTCCTCAAAGACTTCTTTGAGACTGATGTCATAGAGACATTATTCCTACATTTTCCTCTGTGTATTTTATAGTTTCAGGTCTATGTTCATGTCTTTGATTCATTTCGAGTTAACCTTTTATTTGGTGCTAATGAGTAATCTAGTTGTTTTGTTTTTTTTTAACAGATGTCTGCTCAGTTTTCTCAACACCATTTGTTAAATAGACTTTCCTTGTTCCATGGTATTCTCTTGGCTTCTTTGTCATGGATTAACTGTACATATATGGACTTGGATTTATTTCTGGGCTGTTGATTCTATCCCCCTTATTCATGTGTCTATTTTTGTTCCATTACCAAACTGTTTTGATGACATTCACTCTGTATTACATTTTGAAGTCAAGGAATATGATTCCTCCACTAGTTTTTCTTTACTGAAGACAGCTTTATTCACAGCCTTTGGTGATTCTATACAAACTTCAGTCTTGCTTACTCAATTTCCTTCAAAAATATGCCTTGAATTCTGATGGGGATCGCATTAGATTTGTATAATGGTTTCAGTAGGAGGGTCACTTTAACTAAATCAATCCATACACCTCAACAACAACAACAAAAGCAAAACAAAACAAAACAAAACCCAAGTCACTCAAAAGTAGGCAGAAGAACTGAATAGGCCCTATCTAAAGAAAGCACAAAGATGGTCTACAGACTCCCAGAAATGGTGTTTTACATCATTTATCAGCAGAGAAATGTAAATGAAAAAACCCAGTCATATACCACCTCACACCAGTGAGAATGTTCTGTATCAAAAAGAATAGAGGCAAGTGTTGGAGAGGATGTGGAGGAAAAGAACCCTCCTGTAATGTAAATTAGTGCAAATTCTTTGGAAAACAGTATGAATATTCCTCAAAAAAAAAAAAAAAATGTTGAGTCTACTATCTGATCCAGCAATCCCACTTCTAGGCATGTACCCAAAGAATGCAAAATCTCTAATCAGAAAAAAAAAAAATATCTGCACCCCTACATTCATAGAAACAAAATTCACAATAGTCAATACATGGACACACACGAAAATTAAAAATGAAAGATTAGCTGTCTAAATAAACTTGATTATATATACTCAAGATAATTCTATGTAAGTGCTTAAAAAAAACATATCCTTTGAAACAGTCTTGATGGAACTGGAGTGGATCATGTTAAACAAAATAAGTCAAAAGGGAAGTATAGGACAGTGTCATTTATATGTGAAAAATGACTAAGCAAAATAAAAATACAGACAATTCCCAAGAAAATTCACAATGTTCAAACTGTGTTTACAAGGGGCATAGGAGAAGGGAGGGAAGGAAGGAGGAAATGAGGGGATGAGACAAGTCACTACAACTCTGGTTGTGAGTGTGTTGTGATATACATACTAAGAATGTAATTTCAATATCTTATAATGAATTTAGCAATGCAAATAAAATAAAGAATAAAACTGATTATTTAGAGAATTTATTTGATGTACAATGCCTAGATTGACAAAATGTTCTTTTAAGATATAGATTAGAATACGAGGACAAGATAATTCACATTGTTTATAATGGTGACTACATATTACAAGAATTTAAGGAACATTTTTTTAAATAAGTTTGAAGAATATAAATTAAACTGTTACAGATCTCCTATGCGACAGAAGCCAAGCTCTTTTAGAAGTATTATAGCCAGATTTATTACTCATGGGCCCAGTTGGAGTTCTCTCCATAAGACTGAGCCCTGAATGAAAATGGCACTTCTATAGTTTTAGGAAGACAAAAAGGCGCACATTAAAGCAGGAATGAAAATTGGAACCCAAATTAATTGTAATATACATAAGATTTCAGTTGCAAATAATTAGGGAAGTTTGTATCTTATCAGCTGTCTGTGCATTTCGAGAGGCAAAGGGGTGCAAATTAAGGTGGGAGTGACAAGCAGGAACTCAATGTTCATTGTAAATTCTCCACATAGACAGACTATACATAAGATCCACTTGCAAATAATTGTAGAAGTTTGTGTCTATTAGCTCAGTGGTTATCACGGCTACTAGAATGGCAGGCAGGTCCCTTCTCCTCTTTCCGCATTCTGATGATTTTCACGGTGGTGGGAAATGGCAGCATGGAGGCTGGAAAGTGGCAGCAGGAAAATGGTAGGTTTTTCTCCTACATTCCCCCCTCTTGTTTTTCAATGATCAATAGTCAGCTTTGATGGATCCACAGATGGGGAATAGGGGCACATACTCGATCTTGCTACTTCCTGCTGAATGGGACTGTAGTAGGGAGTGGCATCTTGGACCATCTGAATATAGAAGAGGATATAGTTAGCATTCATGCCCATAGTTGGGAGGTATGTTTTTATACTGCCGGGCTAATAAGACATGCTTTGTTGTGACCTGCTGAACAATCGAGTTTATGGTAGATTGAATCAGGCCTATAATGACAGGTAGAAGACAAGGGAATAACAGGCCCCACAAATGAGTCCCATGACTCCCAACAGAATTTTAAATCCTCCAATCCAAGGGAAACACAAGAGCAATTTTGAGTCAAAGAGGGACTCCCAACTCTGGACTGGGACATGGGCTATTTTCTGCAGATCTCTGGCAATATCTTTGATTATTTTAACATTGTCATCTATTTACAAGCAGCAGTTAAAGTGAACCTAGAGCAAACTCCTTCTACTAATAAGTAATCTAGAGTTAATCGGTTTTGGGGACTGCAGTTCTCATATGGGTAGCTTGATCTGTGAATAAGTCTAGTGCAGTAGCTGTTTATTGGTAATTATTTGTACTACTGCTAATAATCTTATTAATCTGTTTAGGAGGTAGATGGGGTTTGGTAGCCCAACTAACATCCTGTGCCCAAGTGGCAGGACCGTAGGTCTAAACTATTCTTTCAGGAGGCCATTCATTGCTCCATCTGTTGGCATCACCAACTGAAGTAGGACCAGTGTCTATGCTTCACTTTGATCTGTCTAGCTCATCGTAAACTTTAACTCCCATGTTTTCCTGGGTTGCATCTGACTTGGAGAAGAGCTAGGGGCAGGGGATCTACCCACATATGACCTGTCTCCTGAACTAGCTTTCCCAGAGTGCTCTTGAGGGTGCAGTTCATTCATTCAGCTTTTCCTGAATTCTGTGACCGATAGGCAGTGTGTAGCTTCCAAGTCACTCCTAGTCCCTTTGCAACTGACTGGACTAGATGGGCTACAAATGCCGGGCCATTGTCGCTGTAAATGGTTAGAGGTATGACATACCTGGGAATTATTTCTCTGAGGAAAACTTTAGCGACTTTCTTTTCGGTCCTGGCAGGGCGTGCCTCTGTCCAGCCTGAATAGGTGCAGATCAGGATGAGAAGGTACTGGTATCCCCGAGCATGGGGCAGTTCAGTGAAATCTACCTCAATGTCCTCGAAAGGGGCACTGCCCATCCGCTGGTGGGAGTGGGATAGTGCTGGCATTATTTTTCGCACATGTGATGCACCATTCTGTGATTTTCCTGCAGAGGGCAGGGAGCTTACTGATATAAAACTGCTTTCGGAGAAAAGCTTCCAGAGGGCTTTTCTCAAGATGAGTTAGCTGGTGGTAGTCTGTGACAAGTTGGATTCCAAGTGAGTGTGGAACATACATTCTGTCATCTAGAAGGTGTCACCTTTCCCCTGGCACTTCAGTAGCTCCTCCCTAGTTGGCCCATTCTCCCTCTGATGGGGTGTATTAAGGTTGCATTGGTGTTTGGACTGATGTCAAGAGGCAGACTGATTCTCCAGCTCCACTCTCTACCACTGTCTTTGCAGTCTGGTCCACAAGCTGATTTCCTATAGAGATATAATCTGTACTCCTCTGATGTCCCCTGCAATGTAGAATAGTGACCTCTGCTGGAAGCCAAACAGCCTCTAGTAGTTTTGGGATTTCCTCTTTGTTTTTAATGGCTTGCCCCGGGCAGTTAATAATCTTCTCTCTTTGTAGGTGGCCCTGTGTATGTGCACAATAGCAACTGCGTAATGTGAGTCAGTATAAATATTAACTCTTTTCCCTTCTGCTAGTGTTAGGGCTCTGATCAAAGCCTGAATTCCAGTGCATTGTTCTGAGCAACCCCCCGGGGAGAGCTTTTGCTTCAATTACAGAAGCTTCTGTGGTTAAAGTGTAGGCAGCCTGTCTGTCCCCTTCTTTCATACAGCTGCTACCATCTGTGAAGAGAATGAGCTCAGGATTCTGTAATGGGGAGTCTGGCAGATCCGGCCGGCTAGCATGCACCTCATCTATCACCTCAGTACAATCATGTTCTGGACTGCCTTCCTCTGAAGGTAGAAACGTGGTAGCGTTTAGAGTCTGCACAGTTTCTAGAGTTAGCCCGGGGGTTTTCACAAAGAAGCTCTTGGTACTGGGTAAGTTGGGCATTAGACAGCCATTTGTGCCCCTGACTGTTCATCAGGGTCATTACTGCGTGGGGCACTTCCACAATTATTTCCTGGCCAAAAGTAAGCTTGTCTGCTTCCTTGATGAGAAGAACAGTAGCAGCTAGTGCTCTTAAACAAGGGGGCCATCCCCTGGCAACTGAGTCCAGCTTTTTGGACAAGTAGGCCACCGGCCGCTGCCATGGACCAACTGCCTGAATAAGCACTCCTAGTGCCATTCTGTCCTTCTCATGGACAGCAAGGCTAAAGCACTTTTCTACATCTGGGAGTCCTGGCCCCAGGGACTGCCAAAGCAATTGCTTAAATGCCTGGAATGCCTTCTCTTGCTCCTCCCTCCAGGTGAAAGTGTTTCTCTCCAGGCCAGTCAGAGCTTGGTATAAGCGCTTTGCTAGTGCTGAGAAGCCAGGAATCCAGATTCGGCAAAATCCTGTGGCTCCTAAGAGTTGTGGAGTTTCCTCCTGGTCTTAGGTCAGGATACGGCTAAAATGACTTCTTTTCTCTTGGCTCCTAGTGCCCAATGTCCCTGGAAAATGACAAAACCTAGATAATGTATTTTCTTTCTACAGATCTGGGTCTTTTTCCACAAAGCTTGCTATCCAGATTCAGCCAGATGCCTAAGGAGGGTGCAGGCACCGACAAGGCAATTTTCCCTTGTTGATCTGGTTAACAGTAAATCATCAACATATTGGAGGAGAATGCAATGGAGCTTCTCTCAGCGGAGGGGCTGGGGAGAAGGATGCTAGATCAGTAGCCAGAACTTCCCTGAACAGCATGGGGGAATTTTTAAAGCCCTGAGGCAGCCTAGTCCAGCTCATCTGCATTTGTCATTCTGTGTTCCAGTGTCCAGGTGTCCATTCAAATGCAAACAAGGGTTGACTTTGCCAGATTAATCTTATGCAAAAGAAAGCATCTTTCATGTCTAGGCAGGTGAACCAAGCCACATTCAGGAGTAATTAGTTTAGTAAAGTATACGGGTTTGGAACTATAGGGTGTAATGAAACTGTCACGTGGTTAATGGCTCTTAGGTTTTGCACTGGCCGATGGTGTCCCTTCAGCTTTCTGATTGGCAACAGGGGTGTATTCCAGGGTTATTGGCATTCCCTGAGGATCCCAGCTTCTTTTAGCGGGTCTAGGTGTTCTTATATTCCCAACCGATCTTCCCGGTGGATGGGATGCTGATAGAAGTATTGGGGCTGGGTTCTTGGTTTTAATTCAACTATGGCCAGAGGCATTCTTTCTGCTAATCCTGGTGGGCTACTCTCTGCCCATGTTAATGGAAGGCAGAGAAAAAATTTGGCGGGTTTTTCTCCTCCACCTCATGCAGGCTATAAATGTGCCACTCCTCCTCTCAGGGCATGACGATGGTTAAAAAAAGCCCTGTGGCTTCAGCTTTCAGCTGCAGGGTGGCTTCTCTCACATGACTAAAGGAAATCTGAGTCCCAAGCTTGGCTAATAAATCTCACCTGAGCTGGGGTATGGGACAGTCTGGTATATATAAGAACTCATGCTTTACTACGTGGACTCCTAATGGACTATTCACTAGTCCAGGCTTTGCAAAAAGGCTGGTGGGCTGCCTGATCCCCAGAGGCTCCCATGCTAGTTGCAGTCTTTGTTCCGAATGGGCCCACTGGGTGTTTACAACTGAATGCTCTGCCCCAGTGTCCACCATAAACTCCATAGGCTGCCCCCCTACTCTTAATCTGACCTATAGTCTCCAAGGGACCAAAAATCATAGAGCCTGGTCTGTCTCAGTCCTAACTGGGCTCTGCCATTCCAAGGAAGTTCAAGCCGCACCCTTCTTCTTCATGCGGGTCTGGCCTATTGGCGGTTTTCTTTCACAAGCACCCATTCTTCCAATGACTGAACTCCTTGCAGTAAGAACTTTGGTTCTCTCTCAGCTGGGGCCGGCCTTCCTTTTGTCTTGGCAGTCTCTTTCCCCCCTCTACCTTCGCATGGCCATTTTTCCTGGAGAGCTGTTGCCAGTAGCATGGTCTTCTCTTTCAATTTGCGGTCAGCCTCCCTTCTGGCTGCACTTCCCAATTCATAAAACTTTGTTAACTATCTCTAAGAGTTGGCTGATATTCATTCCAGCGAAATCCTCCAGATGTCTGCAGTTGATTGGACCACAAAGGCAGCATTTATCATTCTCTGATTATCTGGAGCCTCTGGGTCAAATGGGGTGTAAATTCGGAAAGCCTCTGGGTAGCCATTTTTCAAAGTGACTCAGTCAGATGCCCACCTGGTCGTTCCTCTCGCTAGGACAAAGTTTGTCTTAGCTAAGGTGCACCCATATAAGCCCTGGGCCTGGTCAGATGGCCATGAATCACCAGCATGCTGTATGATGAACAATGGAACTGCAGGTGAGGTCCCACTCACATCCCTTAGCTTGTGCTGTGGGATGAACAAATCACTCACACATCAATCATGCAGAGGTTAAAAATATTCCCTCCCAGACTTCCTTAACTGTGAGACTTGCGGCAGCTTCAGGAAGGTCGGATCAGTTCTCCCCTTCTGTCCAGTGGAGTAGGCCTGACTTAGGACCCATTTTGTTACCTGGTCCAGTGACCATTCCTGGTGCCTTTACTTCCCTTCAAGAGGCTGACCAGGTGCATGGCTCAGGGGCAGCAAGAGATGGCCGATGGTGGGACTTCCAAAACTTTAGCAGTGCACGCCTTCCCTTCCAAGTCTTCTCTTCCCACCAGCTGTGAGCTGGTTCCCCCAAAAACCGTTGGCCCCCAAAAGCCAATGTGGTTGGGGTTTCGTAGTCAGGGAACCAAATGTGATAGCTCTCATAGTCGACAAAAGTCAAGCATATGTTCTTTGAAAGTATTATAGGCAGATTTATTATGCACGATCCCAGTTGGAGTTCCCTCCATAAGACTGAGCCCCTAATGAAAATGGAGTTACACTTTTACAGGTTTATGGAGACAGAAAGGTGCAAATTAAAGAGGGAGTGACAAGCAGGAACCCAAATTCATTGTAATATACATAAGATTTCAGTTGCAAATAATTAGGGAAGTTTGTACCTTATCACCGGTCTGTGAATTTTGAGAAGCAGGAACTCAATGTTCTTTGTAAATTCTCCACATAGACACAATATACATAAGAGCCACTTGCAAATAATTATAGAAGTTTGTGTTTATTAGCTCTGCAGTTGTCATGGCTACTAGAATGGCAGGCAGGTCCCTTCTCTTTCTGCATTCTGATGATTTTCATGGTGGCGGGAAAATGGAGTGTCAGTGGCAAAATGGTAGCCAGTTTTTCTCCTACAAAACTACTTAAATAATTTAATCTATTTCTTAAACTAATTGAAAATTAAAAATTGTTAAAGATTTTTCCAATATAACAAGTTCTTGGCCCCGCATATATTATTTTATTAAATTAGGTTTAAAAACATTAAGAAGCGACAACCCATACTTTTTCTCTGTCACAAAAACACAATTAGAAGAACAATAGTAAAAATGACTAATACTTAGCAGTTTAATATGCATCCTCAAAAGTGATTCATGTAGCTATCACATGATTAGAAGTTGACTTTGATGACAAATAATAATGTTGGCAATAACAACAAAGAAAATGGTGATATTAAAATAGCAAAAATCCACTCACTTAATAGTAAGTAAATAATGGCATTATATTACCCCTTTAGTATAAAAGGCATGAGTTTCATATACTGAATTTTTTTCATAAATCTTATCACAAAATTGATCCTCATAAAATTAATTCAGTAAATAACCTGAAAAAAATATTATCTTAAATTATCAATGGTCTTAAAAACATACTAAATTTGAAGTTTTAAAATACTTAAAACCTTACATAAAGCCATATACTCACATATATATATATACATATAAAATTGATGAGGATTTCTGATAGTCTAAATTTGAAATTGGCTATTTTGCATTATTTTTCAACATCAATACTTTTCTATCAAAATGACAAAATTATTATTCTAACTGTACTAATATTTTATAGTCACAAAGCCTAAAATTTACTTAAATATTTATAATTTTGAATTATATTATAGATTCTGTTCTATTCTGTCTCATGCCAAATTAAATCATCTGACTTGTAGCATAATTTAGTTATGTCAATTCATACAAGCTCTGGTTAGAATCACCTATGAAAATCTTATGAGAATCACAATTGTGATCTCATCATTCATGTAAACCATTCATTGTCTTTAATAAAGTTCATTACCAAATTATAATTTTATATATAGTCTATTAGGGGATAACGCAAAACATATGACTCTACTAAAATAGTCATTCAAAAATTTATCTTGATTTTATTACTCTAGAATATGATAAATATTCTGTATATGTATACATGAAAGAAATATTTTATCTAACAATGAACTCAGGAATTATTAACAAAAATGCAGCTTTAATTATAATTGAAATACTGATGATCTTGCTTCTGTCAAACTTTGTTAAGCATGTTTGGTTTATTGTAAATTGAAACATTAAATATATTAAAAGTAAGAATTTATCTTTTTAAGATCAACGGCTTTCAGAAATGTGCAGTTAGGTACAAATAGAACATGATTTTTTTCATCAAAAGCTTCCTTGAGTACTAATCAAAGGAAATGACAATGATCACTACTCTGTCATGTCTTAGAACAAACTTCTGAATTCATTCTTGGACTTCAATTATCTGAATTAGCAATATATATTTCCAATTTACATTTTATAAGTTGGTTATTTCTGCTTCCAAAATTCACCCAAACCATCGTTTGTTTTTGGAACAAAATACCAGTTTTATATCAATAAACTGAGTTCTCGAAAATGTAAAACCATAAAAGCCTCATTCAGGGTCACCTTAGGAAATACAAGAACACATATTTGATTTTTTTCTCTTATAGTATTAAATTCTGATATTTAGATAAGATATACATATTTATATAATGTATATATATATATATTTATGGAAAGGAAATTACAGAAGATACTGAGAAACTTCTTAAGTCACATGAATGCATAAAATCATAAAAAGGTAAATTTAGGAGACAATAAAATCAGTTTGAATGAAATAATCATCATTATTATTATCACTAAAATGGACTTATTGTTACTACTGTGGACTGAAAATTTTTTTCTCCCCAAATTCATATGTTGAATTCTCACTGACTTAGGGTGTTTGTAGATGCAGGTGCCATCTTTGGGAGATAATTAGATTGAGATAAGGTCAGAAAGTAAAGCCTTGATGAGATTATTGCCCCTAAAAGAAAAGATACCAGAGCTTCCTTTCCCCACCAGTGAGGATACAGATAGAATGTAACCAGAAGTGTGAGAAATACGCAGCTATTTTGTAAGCCACCCAATCTGTGGTATTTTATTATAGCAACCTAAGCTGGCTAAAATAAGCACTATGAATCAACGCTTAACATATCGCATTACTAGTCTAGCTAATACCTCATCCCTAGTCTCTATAAGGCCAGAAATGTCTGTCTTTTTTTGTTTCCTGAACTCACATTTCTACTTGAGGATGTACCTGACACATGTTAGGATATGAATAAAGATGTGCAGAAGAGAATAATAGCCAATTAAGTATTCAATCAGCTGAGATTTAAATAAATTTTTAAAAAGCAAAGATAATTTTTGGTCAAGGAATTCAAGATAAAATGATATGCAATTTCAATATCCTAAATGGAATTTAAGATTTCTTTAGTGAACTAAATAAATTTTGAAAAATTACTATAAAAAAAGAAAATGCCATCAGTTAGATCATGGTAGATATATTTCACTGGTTTTCTAATAAATGTATGGCTATATGATCTATTGAATATTGTAACCCTCTCTCCCATCAGTCCATTCATCTATCCATTATACATCTATCCCTGTATCCATCTATTTATCATGCTTTTTATTTTTTTGTTTCCTTTAGATAAATGCAAGTGAAAAAGAAGTTTCTTGATCTATATGACAGTTCTATTTTTAATTTTTGAGAAAGTTCCATACCATTTTTCATAATGGTTGTATCAATTTATAGTGGGAATGCTTGCTAATCCTTAGAGAGGTTATTTTTTCATATTTCCAACAAATTACTATTTAAGAATCCTTAGCCAAAATCTACATGAGTCATCTAAATTCAGGGAGGAGAAGCTATAAGATTCTTGTATTCTGTGAAAAAGAGGAACAGATGAGGACAAACATTAAATGTAAAAATTATTGTTATTTTTTCCCAAATTTTTGAAAAAATAATTTATAGTATGTAAAGGATAATGCCTATGGGATTCATCTTCCTTTTAATGGAAGATTTACTATATGCATTTTGCCAGGAAAAATCAATGCAATCATTAGCCAAATAATAGATGACAAATTATGAAAAATATATATAAAATAGAATCTTAGAAAGTTTGCCCTGGTGATAAAAGATAGATAAAAATGTGAACAGAGATGAAGTATCTAAAACATGTCCAATAGGTTTTAGATTTTTTAAAATATTATTGGATACCATGGAGTGGATACGTTACATTGATATTGAAGATTCTCTGTGAAGAATCACAAACATCTGCAATTATGAAGCACTCTGAAGCAACATTTATTTCATGCCCTGATGAGTCTGGTTATACTATGACTTTTGTTGTTGGACCCAAATGTAAAGTAAACTTTCTCATTTTCTAAGGGATCTTTGCAAATAAAACATAGCTTATTTTAGGATTATTGACTAGTTTTCATTTGTGCTTTCTACATTTCTAAAAATTCAAAGACTGTGCCCTAAAAACAAATAATTCAAGACAACAGAAAAATGATAAGAAGACTTACAAGTCATTATGAATCCTATAACTTCCACATACTTAAAATGTTTTAAATATTTAATAATTCCAAGTATTAACTATGATACAGAATTGTCTGGTTGTAATTTCAACAGTAGGTAGCTTCTTGGAGTTATATGTGTGATGAAGGATAATATTCTGAAGTTTAGTTTGTCAAAGTTAATAGTAAAGATTGAAGAAATAGGAAAAAAGAAAGAATGATAGTGTATATGGAATTTAAGGAGTCTTGCTATTTACCAACAGAAAATATTAAAGTGGTCTTCAGCCAGGCAATCAGGTGCCACAGGTATTAAATGTAGCATACATGCATACAGCTAGTCATGAGCAGTGAATGAGAGAAGGGTGAAAAACAGGAAAAAAATGAAAAAAGCCACAGAAAGTGGCCTTTATTAATCAGTTTAGAGGTCAGGGACCCTTTCAGAAGAACCTTTCCAATCAGAAGGTGCAAGTTTTATCTTTTGATGAACTCCACTCATTATATGCTAATTATATAAAACATTTATACCTTGTGGGCAATCAAGGAGAAAACAACTCTAAATGTTCCTGGCTTGAAGCCAAGATCATGGAACTCAGCCAGAGCCTTTTAAAGATCCAAACTCCTAAAAGTAAGGGTTGACTCCTCAGGGAATGATCTGCCCTCTACCCCTTGGAGGTGCATTATCTTTCACTCTTGCACTTCATCCGACATTTTGCCTTCACTTTGCTCATGCTACTTTGCCAATGAAACTTTGCTTCCATATGTTTGACAGCTAGTCAGAGAGATTGTGGGAAAAGGTGAGAAATGAAATTATTGTAGTGAGCATCCTAGAGAGAGCTCTCTAGTTGTCAGCATTAATGGAATTTTCTTGGATTAGTGAGGAGAACATCTTATCTCAGGTTTCTAGTTTGCTCCCACTTCTGGGAGAGAAAACAGCAGGGGTTTTGTTCTTTTGTTTTTTTTTTCTTTTCAACCCATAAATTTTTGTGAGTGATTTCATTAGGAAGTTTGTCAAGTGGTGATTTGAGAGTTGCCTGCCTTCCTCTGTTTAGGTAGAAAAACCCCACTGCTTTTCAAAGTTCTTTGGTTGTTTTCTGAAACTAATTAATATACGCTCTTTTTGAAGATTGTTTCTTTGTTTTTGATGCTAAACTATTGTTAATCATATGACACTGAATTTACTTTCCTATAGAGTTATTTTTGGTAAGTGGTTTTCTATTAAGCTAATTTGAATCACTCTGCAGAGGAAAATCATTCTAACAACCACACTTATTTTCACTTTGCTACTTCACCAATAAAACTTCTATTTGCTTTCTGTCGAATGGGGTCCTGGTGAAATTGTTATGCACCATGAGTGTATTGGGGTAAATTATCTCCACAAGAATTCAAGAAGCCATCACACAGTAACATACACAGACACACACACATGCACACATGTATATTTATATATTATACAATGTATATTTATACATATTATATACATATATAGTGTTATATATGTATATAATGTAGATATACATATTATATATAATAGCCAATAAATAATGCATCATGATATTTAAAATCTAAACTGAAACAAGAACACATCTGTCACTTTTTCTTTGGATCATTGAATATTGTTTCACTTGTGATATGGGATAATGTGGTTGAAGTAAAACAAAGGCAAATTTTCTTATGAGAGAAGAGTGTCTTCCAGAAAATAACTTCCAGGTAAAGCTAAAATTTGAAAAGGGGAAGCAACATTGATTAAATAAAAGTAAGTACGGTTATATTAAAACATAATGAAAAAATTGACTAGAAGAGACTAGAGAAATTAATGAAGATGTGCCTGCTAAGTGCACTCATAGTGTCCTGTGTGCCCAGTCACCATCTTGGGCTACAGAACCAATGTGCCCCATCTGTGGACAAGCAACAGGTCTAAGAATTAAGTCTCCTAGGGCAGCATTTAACCATTATCTGATTGATCCATAGGTACTGAAGCCCCAAACCTTTCGTTTCTTATTTAACCAGTGACTGAAGCAAAATATACACAGAGCTAACCCATCAGGTTTGACTGGCACCAGGGCTAGTGCTGTAATTGCGCTGTGAAATCTTCTCTTGCTTCCATTTTTCCCTCACTCTTTTCTCCTGTGAGGACTCTTTAAAATTAGTTTCACAAGAATCCTGATCTCATGGCTGGGATAAGAATCAAGGATGGTATTTAAGAGGATTTTATTGTTGTTTTTCTATAAACTGAGCTTAGAATGAATGTACTGTATAAGTGTCATAAGAACTGATATTTGTAACATGTCTAACAGTGAATCAAAAAGTGAGAAATTATAACCAAGAAAAGCATAAATAATGGCAAGCTGTCTGAAAATCATGATTATCTATTAAAGATGAAGGTATTTATTAAAAATACTTTCACTGATGAAACATCTTCAAATTATTTTTTAAATGTAAAGAAAGATTAGCAAGACAAGGCAGTGCTGGAATATTGCATTGACTGATAAGATCAATGACTGTGTAGTTTAAGAATGTACTCCTAACTCTCAGAATTCAACATCTTTTTTTTTTTTTCAATTACTTCAGATTTCTCAGTTAGGGACTAAATTAGGGAAATGTCTAAAACACAAATAATCTAAAATCATTACAAAAGTTTTGGAGAAAATTATTTTAAATGATTCATATTTCATATAGGAAATATTGATAGGTGGTTGTCACTGCCTTTCCCCCTAAATCAGAGATCTGTGAAATCTCTTCCCTCTGGAATAACTGATTTTGAAGAAATAGATTAATTAAACCTGAGCATCTCTTCTGTGTTAGATTACAAGAGATCATAACTTATATTGTGCTACCATCTCTCTTCCTCTCTCGGTACACTGACAACAGTCATCAAGAAACTGAGGCCCTCTTTTCAATAATAAAAGTAACAAAATCCTGCAAATAACCAGAGTATTTTAGGAGTAAATATTTTCCTAAACAAGCTTTAAAAGCAGACTACAGCCCTCGCTGATACCTTAATTAGAGCCTCAAGTAAGACCAAGAAGCAGACGACTCAAATACACTATGCCCGGATTTCTGATCACTGGCAATGTGAGTTAAATGTGTTTTTTAGGCTACTAAATTTGTGACAATTAGTTGTGTAGCAATCATAATTAATAAACCCATTATGTTTCCTGCTATGTGGAAGTTATAAAGGACAAATAACCTGTGCCTTCAAATTGCTAGCTATTCAGCAAAACTATTAGAAAAACAGTAGGCAGACTGACAACAAATTTAAAATAACATTAACAAAAAATATCTTTAGCACTTAGATAAAAGAGTCAGGGAGAGAGCATAAGAGCAAAAAAAGGAGGATAAAATACTGATTTGATACTAGCTTTTTTGTTTTATTATAGCCTGGAAAGCATGTTGACAAATCAAAAGAAAAAAATATTCTAGAGAGTAATGTTAATTTAGTCCTGGATTCAAGAACTGACATATCTTGCTTAAAAATGGAGTAGAAACAGTGTTTGTAGTGGAAATTGAGATATAAATATGATTAACTCTGGAAGATTTAAAATGCTATTATAATAAGTGACACCACCATCATGGAATTTCTTCTATGTGTAGTGGTGCTTTATCATAGTTTTGGAAATGGGAATAGCACAAACAAATTTCATTTTCTGTAAACTGCATTTGATAAGTGAGAAAATCTAGAGTACTGGATAAGAGGAGTAAGAAGAATGTTTTGTTTTTTTTTATTTTATTTTTAAATCACAGAGGATGATTTTTTTAAAGGAAGGCATATTGGTACCAAAGATAAACTTGATCAACTCTAGAGTCTTGTTTACACCTGGCAAAAACTTCTAAACAAGGGTTGAACTTTTTTTCTACATGTTCCATATAATATAAATCTTCAGCAAAATAAAACCCCACAGGATTTCGAAATGATTATAGAATAAAATTCTGTTGCTATAAATATATATTTACATACTTCATTTTTTGTTAATGGGGTTTTATTTTCAAGTTCTACGTAATTCATTTTTTCCCACATAATTTTCTTAAAAAGATGTTGTCATTAGGGACTAAGATAGCTTTTGATTCATCTTTTTTTCACTCATTTACTTTTTTTCTTGTTTAATATTAAAGAAATAACTTTTTGTATTCTCTCATATCTGAAAAGCATACTAAAAGTACTCTCTTAAAAATAATTTACCTTAGGCTCAAATAGAATAAATAAAGCAGTGCGTTATAACACAAATTCAAAGATAAAAGCAGACATGATAAATTTCCAAATATTTTCTACTTTTGTGTAAATTTAACTGAAAACTAATGTCACAAAATCTTCTGAATGCATTAGAATATTATATGTAGGTTGGATATTTTTGTAAGCCAAGTTTGTTTCATTTACAGAATTTATAAAATCTTCAATATGACAAACTCATTTAGATGTTATTTTTTCCTGTGAATTTCTTCCATGCACCATTGAAATTTAGCCCTGATTCCTGTACTTTGAGATAGTTTGAGGAAGATATACTCAAATAGAGTGAGATTGAATAATTGCATTACTTAGAATTCCCAAATGATTAGCTAATTTATCTTTTAACATGCAATTCGATTCTAGTTTTTATGAGAATCATAGATTCATTCTTGATACTAATCATTTCCCCTAACTATGCAAATGTTAGTTTGTCCCATTATGAACATCAACATTTAGAGAATTATTACATTGATTCTTTCTCTGTCTCTGTCTTTGTCTCTGTCTCTGTATCTTTCTGATTCTATCCACTCTTCCTTTACAATAAATTCATACATTAGATGGATTTTTTTTGTTTTACTTTCCTGGATCCCTGCCCATCCTTGATGCTTCAAGCTTGCTTCTTACTGTGATTAAAGCATATGGAGCTCTGAAATGCACAAACGCTGACATTCATGCCTCTGAGAGAAAGCTATATTAAAATATACACAGAAAATGAATATCTTCCTTTAATTCTAAGTCAGTTTCTTTGTAGACAATATATTTTTGAACTTGTTAAAGATAATAACGGATCAACACCCTTTCATTCATTTCCTAAATTATTTAATTAAAATATTCCTTTTTGATACTTGAACTGATAGTCCCATTATCTTTACAACTTTGCTTAAGATCAACATAGGGAGAAATTTTTGAATGCCTTGTCAGATAACACAAATCCTCTGAATATGCATTGTAGCACATATTTTATAGAAATGTTCTTTCGGGGAGCATATATTCAAATACAATCAAGTAATTTTTACTTATGCTATTAAGTACACCCTTGGAAAAAATTTTTGTTTACGAAAGTATCCTATGTATATTAAACCTGTCCTAACAAAATTATTTTTGTAGGTGCTCGTGTTTCTTTATCCCTTTGCTGTTTAGCTCATTATTACAATGCATCTATCATATTGGGCAAAAGGGAATAATTCATTAACACTTAGAAAATTATGCTCACTTTGAAATTTGTGTTCTTTCTCTAAGTGCAATCAAAGTAAATTACCCTACTTAGACTACAAGTTGATTATTGGGCAAATTCGCAGGTTTTTATTTCTACTATTTTAGCATCGAGTTTATAATAAAAGCATTGTATTTTAGATGTTATAGTTCATGTCTTTACCATAGGTTGATTTATACTTCCCATATCCCAATCATGTGTCCTAATACCAGAATACTTCACTTTAATAACACTCCAGTTGAATGTGGCTCTTCATGGTCATTGAGAGGAAATGATTAAATTAAATCAGGTACACTCAAGCATTCTTGTGAGTTACATTAAACACAAAATTCCTGGTCTTCAATTCTCTTTAACAGATGGAAATAAAGACATTCTTAATAGGATTTGGGTACTGACTAGTCAATACTATTATAGCTCAAAGTGTGAAAAGATGCACTTTATATCATACAAATAAAAACAGAACTATTTTCCTTGAGTAAATGGAAGAGTCTTGCTAGATAAAATAAGAAAATGATTTACTATAGTGAAAAATAAAAATAATTTAGAATATTAAAACAAGCATTGTAAAAGTTGACTATTATTGATACAAGAGAAATTGAATATTGTATGAATAACACTTTAATTTTAAAAATCAATAAAGTCTGTGTTGGGACTGATTTCAAAAGAAATCTTGTTGATCTAATTTTTCATTTGATTTTTATTCTACTATTTTTCCTCTAAAAATCTCCTACTAAAATTTATGTTTGAACATCTTTAATGATAGAGACTCAATACTTACCAAGAAAGTCTGTAACTGAAACATTATTTAGAAATTACTTAATGAATGTGTTCATATTGAATCTTTTTATTTTAATTTCTAAATCTATAAACTTTGAACCACACAGAATAAATTTAAGATACTGTAATCAGATAACCCAAAGCACATATAAAAGCAATTTGGTATATAATTTACCAACTTTCACAAATTTATGTGTACTGTAAAACTAAGCATTCAGATATGGTTCTAACTCTAACTTTCTCTAGATAGAACAACTTTAGGAGAAACTTTTTTTCTCACACTACCCATTAAACACTATTATTATTCTATATTTTTTTCTAATTTCCATATAGCTCTGGATGAAAAGGATGCTGAAGTCATAAAATATATAGAATCTAACTCTATACTATAATCTCCTACTAAGAGAGCAGTAAAATCTATAAAAAGTCAATAATTGAATGTAAGTCTTTGAAAAACTACAAGAATTTCAGTTAAGTACTTCTTTAACGCATTTGAATGAGTTTCCTCATGACTTTTGATCATCTCTTGGTATTTGGATTAAACTTTTCAGTTAGTTTTATGGAGTCATATTTTCCCTGACATCTCCTAAGCTGGGAATAGAATAATTTATTAAATATTTAATAATGAAACAAAATAATGAAGTAGAAAAAATTAAAAAAATATATATTTTAAAGCATGAAAATAAAATTTTATCAACTTTCTAATAAGTATAGAGATCATAGTTTTTCTGAACCACCAGTGATGGCCCAATAAAACAAAACAAAGCACTCTAATACACTTGATAATGCTTTCATTTTCTATAGATGCTTCTTGAATACAGTCACATTCTAGGACTAATTATAAATATCTATAGAAGTGTGTAATATTTTCCATGATGACTACTGCTTGTTTATGTAAAAATTAGGTTTGTACTGTACAAAGAGATACTGAGTTATAATGACAACCTATTTGCTCTTAAGCATATCTAATTAGAAAATGGCATACTTCAAAAAAACTGAAAAGAAAAATTTGTGACATTTATCAGAGTATATACACACAGATATGTATGTGTGGGTGTGTGGGTATGTGTGTTTTTATGTGTATATGCATTTCAGTTCATTGTAAAAATATAAAATATTAATCCAAATAGCTATATCTGACAATTTTTTAACAAGCTTATGTTACAACCAAATTTAAATTATATTTAGAACCATCTCTAGTAGTCACGTTATTAAAAAGGAAAAAAACAGTAAAAAAGAGGTTCTTAATGTATAAACGTGATTATATTATCTTTAAGACTCAAATAATAAAAATTTGTGTGATTATGTATTACACAAATATTTAGTTCTGGCATATTACTGACTTCCTTATATTTTTCATGTCTTTGTGACTTCTGGTGAAACAATAACTGTAAATTATTTAAACTCAAATAAACTCATTTAACTTAATTGACTATCGCTATGACATGGTATTGCTAACTGTTCATAATAATATACAGATTTCCTGGCACTTGACAAACTTCAGGAAAGAAAGAAATGTTGTAATCTGCTACTGGTATGTAAACACATAGAATCAGTGTTCTGTTTGTCTTTCAATATATACCACCCTTATAATCCATCCTAGTTGTGCTGTTTTAATTCGATAATAATGTCGATAATCAGAAGACACATTCTTTTTACTTCTTAATCATCTTAGTAACAACTCTGTATTTTAATATAAGATAAATTAATCAGATAAAACATAGGAAATTAAACACCCATCACTCATTTTAATATGTTGGTTATATTTTCTAGCTAGAAAAAAGTAGAAGGTGCACAATATATAAACTACAGTGTAGCATGCTTTAATAAAAATACTAAGCAAAATGGATAGAATACCTGAGAATAAAATTAACAAAGGTGGTAAAAGACTTGTGCATTGAAAAACTAAAGGACATTGTTAATAGAAAAAGACATTAAGAGACAAAAAATTATTCCATGTTCATGGACTAGAAAAATTAGCAGAATGAATATTTTACATAAAACAATATAGAGAGTCAGTGCAATTCAAATCAAAATTCAAGTAACACTTTTTTCAAGCAAATGGAACAAAGGAGCACAAAGGACCCAAGCATCCAAAGCTATCTTCAGAAAAAAAGAAGAAAAATTGAATAACCACACTTCTTGACGTTATACTATACTGCAGAGATATTGCCATTAAAAAAGTATAGTATTGTGAATAAAAACAAACATTGTAGACTAAAATAAATATAAAATAAAAATGTTTCTTCTTTTTTTCTTTTTCTGCCTGCCTGCTCAACTTTATTCCTTCCTGTACCTTTCCTTAAAAATACGGAATGATGAAATAAAATTGAGAGCCCAGAAATAAAACCTCACATATACTGAGCAGTTAATATATTACAAACAAGCCAAAAACATACATGGAGTTTGGAAAGTCTCTTCAACCAAAGGTGTTGGAAAAATTGCACAGCCATCTGCAAGAACAACAAAAAAAAAGATAAAAGAAAGAAACTAGGTCCTTGATTAATATCATACTCAATAAATAATTTAACATGGATATAATTCAGGTCTTTTATAAGACTTGAAGCCATGAAATAAAGAGAGACTACTATAGGCAATATGCTACATGGCATCAAATCCGGAGAGATCATTGGAAACTAGCACGAATGGTGAAGTCAGAAAAAACAGTATTTTAAAAAATGGGAGGACGTCAAAATAAAAAAAAAACTTCTGCCCAGGAAAAGAACTCACTATTAAAAGGAAACATCAGCCTATTTGTGGAGATTATATTTGTACATATATTACACAAGGGGTTAATCTTCAAAATATATGAGTTCATATGTCTCAACAACACCAAAAAAGCTGACTCAAAAAAATGGACAAAGACTCTGAATAGTAATTTTTCCAGAGAAGATGCATAGATGTTCTGTAGATACAAGAAAATATGATCTATGTTACTTCTCATCAGGAAAATGCTTCTCAAAACACAGTGAGATATCACCTTATATATGTGAGAATGACAGAACAAAATGAGTAAAATGTAGTCTTGGCAAGGTTGCGGAGAAAAAAGAAATTCTCTTATTTTGTTGGTGAGATGTAAGTTAATGCAATCTCTGTGGAAAACAGTATGAAGATTCTTCAAAACATCATAAATGGAACTACTCTCTGATCCACAAATTCCACTTCTACAAAAACTTGCATATATAAAAACACTGACAATACAAAAACTTAAATATGAAAAGATATTTGCATGCCTATGTTCACAGCAGTACTATTCACAAGACTAGATTCCCATTGACAAATGAGAATAAAGTTGTTGCCTTTTTACTCAATGCAATTCTACTGTTTTAAAAAATATTAAAAGAAATTAATTAGCAAACAAAATACAAAAAAATATCATAGGATGCAAGATTGTTGTTATGGAGGAGGGTAGAAGTGGAGAGGAAGAGAGGGAATCTGTTTGAAAAGTAAAATTGGTAATGGTGATGAGTACAAGAACTCCTGTGGTGGTGATGGTGTGATAAACACGACTGAAATTTGGATCAATTGTCCTAAGAATTACAAAGTTATGTAAGCAAAATAATATCTAGTCTGAATAAAGACTACAATATAAAAAAATTGCAAAGTAAAGAGAAAAATACTAAATGAATGCCCTCTAACACATTAATCTACTTACCTTCTCTCCTCTGCTAACTTCAGTTCTGCTTTAAAGGTTCAGAAGTTTATTATGTGATCCTATCAGTTCATGTGTGTTGTTCTTCTATTATATATATTAAAAATTTTTCTTTCTCCTTCTGACTTATTTCACTTAACAAAATACCCACAAGTTTCTTTCATATTGTCACAACAGACGACAAACTTATTTTTAGGGACAAATAGTATTGCCTGTTCATTTATAGGCTAACTCCCTATTTTGATTATTGTAGATAGTGCTATAATTAGCATAGAGGTGTATATATATTTTTGACATAATATGTTCATATTTTTTTCAAATAGATACCTAAAAGTAAGATTGCTGGTTTATACATAAATAGTATTTTGAGTATTCTGACAGATATATGTAGAGTTTTCTTCTGTTCCCAGAAACGGTATAGGGTAATTTCTTTTGTCACTGACACTTGTTATATTTTTTCTTAATATATACCGTTCTCACTGGTGTAAGGTGATATCTCACTGCGTTTTTTTTTTTTTTTTTTTGTATTTCTCTATAATTGCTTATTAGACATCTGTATATCTTTTTTAGAGATGTCTATTAAGGTCCACTTTTTGTTTCAATTTTTTGTTGTTGAGTTTTATGAGTTCTTTATATATCTTAGATTTTAACCTTTTTTCAGATAAATGATGTACAAATATATTTTTCCATTCAGTAGGAAGTCTTTTCATTCTGGTGACAGATTTTTTTGCTGTACAAAAACTTTTCGCTTTGATATAGTCCCAGTTGTTTGTTTGTTTGCCATTGGAGTTGAGCTCCCAAAGACATCTTTAAGAATATCACGAAATGTATTGACTACAATTTTTTCTATACGTTTTATGTTTCTGATCTTATCTGTTATCTTTAATCCATTTTGAATCAGTTTTGTATGTAAGTGCTCCAGTTTCTTTCCTTTTTGCATAACAGTCCAGCTTTCCCAATGCTATTTGTTGTAAAGACTTTCATTCTCCATTGCATACTCATTGAACTTTGGTCATGAATCATCTAACTATATGTGTGTGGATTTATTTCTAGGCTCTCAGTTAATTTGTTCCAATAGTCATGTAACTTTTCCAGTCCACATAGTAATACAAATACTTTAAATTCATCACAAAAACCTATGAATATATATATGACAGATATGTCATATATATATACACATATATACATGTATATTGTTATATATATGCTGCATGAGTGGATGGATGATTGAGATATTGAGCCAGGTAATTATGTACTTTAAAGGTAACCCTTTTTCCCATTTAAATTTAATAATTATTTAATGTAAATACTGTGCTTAGAATATGTTAGATACAATAGAAGTATAATATATTAAAAGATTCAAGGAGCTTTACATTCTGTGTGTGTGTGTGTGTGTGTGTGTGTGTGTGTGTGTGTGTGCATGTTCATGAGCATGAGCAAAGTAACATAAATACTAAGGTTCCAGTATCTATATTCATATATTTGTTTTGTGGATTACAAAAATTATTGTATGTAAAATATGTGAACAATTGCTTGGTACATGATACACACTCAAATTTCTGTGACATGTTTCATGTTGTTAACTGAATGTATTTGATAGTTTTAGAACTCTTACGAAAATTATGCTGATATTGAACACTAATACTACTGAAACTAATATCAATAATAAGCACAGTTGAGAATCATTTATTGAGCATATATGAATCCAAGAATGTTATTTATTCTATCTCAATCCTGATAGAATATATCAATAAATATTTGAATGCAAATCATTATTTTAATCTAATAAAAATAAGCATACTTCATTAATTTTCAAAATTAGTATAATATGTTTTTCAGAAAGGTATATAATATTAATTTTAAATAATTACTTTGTGTGTTCAAACACTGACAACCTACAGAGATTTTATTACTAATTTGGACTAAGATGAATTAATCTTTTCATATTATTTCTAAAAGCATAATCTTTCAGGGAAGGAAATAACCCATTTTTGTAAATATGCATCAGTCATATTCATTTTTATATAAAATAATCAGATGTGAAATTGTTTTAAGATAGACATTTTAAATGAAAGTTTTAATAAAAACATGTCTTTCACTTTTTGAATTTATGATTTTTTTCTCTTTCATATTTAAATAAATACATTAAGGAGTCTTCAGGTTACAATTTTATGAAATAGTCTCTCAAAGACAAAATTAAAAAACATGTCCATTATAGCTTTGAATCCACTTTTATTCAGTTCACTTCCAAATTATCAATTACAACCTCATCTTTAATCCTATCTAACTTAGAAGAATACTGATTTACATAGAAACCACTAGACATGGTCTCATTTCCTCATTCTTGTTCTGGGTACCATCCCCATCAAAGTTAGTGTCAGCTCCATTCTAAATTCTTAGGCTCAAAGAATAGAGCCATCCTTATTTAATTTTTTTCTTATTCTCTTATCCAACCCATTAACAAACCTTGGTTTATTTGCTTGATTTTTGTTTGTCAATTAGCATCTGCATTCTAGCCATTTACCATCATGTCTACTAATAAACCTGTACAAGACCCATTGTCTCTCTCTTGATTTATCATTATAATCTCATAACTGTTGTCATTGATCTTTGTCAACATCACAACCAGACGGTGCTTTTAAAATTCAAATTGCATTATTCAAGCATCAATTGAATCAAAATATTCTTAGCGATACACTTCTCTGAGAGCGAAAATCATCCAGTTGGTCTTCTTTACCTTTGTGACACCATCCCTTACTTTTGTGCTTTCTACTGAAGTTAATCCAAATACCCAAACTTCCTTCTTGTTACTTGAACAGATGCACATCGCCTCAATCTCTTTCTCCAGATATCCACTCAGTTTTTAATGCCTCCTTTTTTAAGTTTTGCATCAATATCACCGTCTCATTAACACTTTATTGACTGTTTTGTCATTTCAACTTCCTGTCTTAACTCTCATTTCCTAACCTTATTACAGCCTTCTTTTCCTACATAGCTTATAACTTTTGACATGATGAATTATTTACCTATAATTACGTATATTATTTTTATTCTACTCCTATTAGAATCTAAGTTTCTTAAAGACAGATTGCTAATCTGTTAATTTCTTATACTTTAGTATTAAAAGTTAAATCTAGCAATAGATTAGTAGGTGGTGAATGAATGGAAGAATATGCTAATAACTGTTTTTGATAGAGATGAAACAATTAAGTAAATTATAATTGAAGATAACATTTCAGGTCATCAAAATTTTTTTTAACTTAATTCATTGTATTTTTTAGGACATATGCCTTTGAACAAAGGCATACATATATCCAGTTCATAGATCAGGATGTTGATATATTCAACCTGGAAAAGTAAACCGTAGGTTTCTTCTTGTTAGTTTACTCCTCATTTGCATTTTTCTATCCATTTTAATAGCTTAATTCTTATGAAGAAAAATCAGACATTTGATTTCACTTAATATACAGGAAAGTCATTTTTAAATAGTGTTGAGAAGGTATGATACACGATAGTGAAACTGTTTACTTAGAAAAGCATTTTTTTAAAGGAAAGATGCAGACAGGAATGAAAACAATTAGGCAGGGAAGCAGGCAAAGAAAGGAGGAAGAAACTCCTTTTTTTTTTTTTTTTTTTGCTTGTTTACTGTTTGTTTCCCCCCAGACCTGAAACTAGAACCCAGTGGTATGTGTCCTACAATTATTTGGCAGTGATTGACTTAACGGCTGCTCCTCCAGGGCGTGTTGAGAAAAATATTCAAAAGGGTTCATATTTAAAGCAATCACTTAAAATAAATTTTTATCTTTTATACTTAAATATTACATATAAAATATCTCTTGTATAAAAATTATTATAAAACTCGTAGATATACTTGGTAGGTTAAGTATTTGGTTTAAAATAAAATGACAAATTTTCTTAAAATGGGATATAAAAAGTTTTCTGTAAAAGGTCTTGATATAGAAGAGAACCTGATGAAAATTCACTTGGCTATAAAATTAGTATTATAAAAAGTGATTTAAAAATCCTTTTTTAAAAATGTCAGATTCATTTCTGGAGGAATTTCCTTTTCATCATATGTAGAGCACTTTTACTACATTTGCAATATTTGAATGATGATATTTTTAGAGACTGATCCCATTTCTGTGGTTTCCTTCCTCCCTACATACAGAATAAACTACAGTTTTTCATACAAAAAGTATTTCTAATAAATCATGATAATTAAATTTACCCATATGTTCATAGAAGCAGCTCTACTAACAAACGAACAATTTTAAAAGAGTGGTAGTTAAGGGTTCAGGTGAAGTACTTATGAAACTGAAAATATGGTACACTCAATAAATGTGCATCTATTCATATATTGATAAACACTGCCATCAAGCTCTCATGCCAAACAACTCCACCACACAGTATTGGGATAACTGGTGAGTGGAACTCTTGGTTTTGAAATGGTCTTCATGTAAATTGTGTTTGTTAAGAAATCTAGGGTGCAAAATACATAGAAAAAGACCTAAGAATCTACCTACAATTCACTAAGCATCAATTTCATTTCAAAAAGAATTTCACATGTTACAAAATGTTGAAGAAACATTTTATATTTTATATAAACATTTTATATCTCTAAATTAATCTTTTTTGTTCTGCAGACTGAAGTTACCAGCTCATAGAAACCTCAAGTGTCAGCAAGTTAGAATAAGTATGTGCTTGGTTTTTGTTTGTATATGTGACGAAGAAAGGAATCAAGACTTGCAAGTGCAAGAAAAAAATGAGAAAGTGAGTGAAATGAGAAATCACCACTATTTCAGCATACTATAAATTGATTTTGCCTATTTTCTATAATGCATACAAATGTTTATTAAAATATTTTATAAAAAGGAACTTAGATCTGACCAACACCACCATAAATATGTGCTTAATTTATATCAATTATTATACAAAATAGTTTCAGTCTTTTGACAAAATAGAAGCTCATGAAACATCCTACAAACTCTTGACTCCTAAATATACACAACTTCCTTCAACTTGCTGAATTGGTTAATCATATGCATCAAATGGCACTTCTTGAAGAGTGCCTGTGTTTGCTCAAACACTAACACCAAGTTCATAATATAACTGTTGGGAAATCTATTTGTCTTGATCATAATTTCAGCACATCAAAATAAGAAAAATTAAGTCAACCGAATATTGTTTTCTTAACACCCCAAGGCATCTCTAGGTTTTTCATCAATCTCATTGGATCTCCTAATCATATTAGGAATAGTCTAGTTTAGTGTTATATTGATGGGTTAGAAATATTTTTAAAATATCTAAATAAATAATAAAATAATTAGCTAAATCGATAAATAATTTTTAAAAACAGTAAGTAGACCTAAAGGAGCTACAAACTGTGTCATCATTTTTTCTTTTTTGAAAAATCAAATAAAGTAATGTGGAAAGGAGAACAGAATATTATGGAATGCATCTACAGAATTAATTGTAAATATTTTAAAGGTAGATTAATAGTTTTCATACTCATTCTGTACCTTCCAGGTTTCAATTCATCCAGCTAGTGAGGAGAAAAAAATAAGAAATCAAAAAAGGATTATTGCAGTGCATAATATTTTTGCACTTACACAAATTGAAGATAGAAATTTTAAAGTTACTAAGATTTATAACCCATTATCTTTGTCATTTTCTCATTTGAATATTTTCATTATTCAAACCCTTGATTATTTTTCATGTCTTTGATTAATTCTGCTTGTATATTTTATAAGACGTTACATTTAGATGTTCTTTATATGGATTTCTCCACTTCAACATGACTTCTTTTTTACTTTTCAGTTGATAAGAATTATGAAAATCATAATTTTCATTATAAATAAAATTAATTTCTATTAATTCCTATGCATTTATATAGAATCTACACCAAGATTTTTAGAACATTTAATCTTGTTTTAAAATTACATTTAAAAAGTGTGGAATATCATCTGACATCCATTTTCCTTCTCAAGCTCTTAATAAATGCATCATACATATGTTGTTACTACTGAAAGAACAAACCAGTATTAAGAAAAAAGCACAGATAAGCAGTCCATCATAGAAATTTTCATCACCAAATATTTTAGATGGTAAATTCATTCTAAAGTAAGTTATTTTTAACTCAAATATTCTGGTTAAAAGTAGGGTATGCTATTTTGAGATAAGATAACTGAATATGATTTGAAAAATAGCAGCACCAAGCAATATATAATTATATTATTCAAGGTTACATTACTAAAGTCTCATAAGCTCAATTCAAAGAATCTTACATAGTGATGACAATTCATTAATAGAATATTGAATTAATTCACATACCTACAGTTAGGCAGTATCTAGCTTCAGTCTGGAAAGTCACTGTGTTTGCTTGTTTTTAACTAGAACTAAAGGAGGAAACACAATCTCTGAAGGGTGTAACTCAGAAGATGATCATGTTTCTGAATGAAAAATGGAAACATCTGGACAAATTCCCTTGCCAGCTTTGAATGGATATTCTTCTTGTGGTGTTCTTCACTGGTCTCCTGGCTACTTTTCCAACCTATTCAGTAGTTTATTCCTTAAATATAGATATCAAAAGTTAAATTTCAGTGATTTTTTCAACTTTTTACATTTCATTATCCATGCTTTTCCTAGGATAAATCATCTTTCACACGGTTTCAAGTAATATCCTTATCCAGGTAAGTCTTATATTTCTTTAACCAAGGATGCTCCAACAACAATATTCCACTATTTTTGTGAATTGCATACATGAAAGCTAACACAATATCAGTACAGGAATTTTGATAGTTTCTTATTATAGCATAGTAAAGCAACAAACAAACAAAAATAAACATTACTAGTCATCATCCACCGACCTTTAAATCAATAAATGCATTTGTCATTCATATAATCAAGTAAATAAAATCAGGGAGTCATACCTGAAACTTCCTCTCATTCACCTGAGCCAACACTCCTCTATGGTGACACAAATAAAACCATCTAATATATCACCACTTATAATTGATATTTCTTCTGAAAAAATGCTATAATTCTTTCAAATTGTTTCATGTTTTGTAACTACTATTTAGTCCATCTTAACTAAATTATGTCATGCTTCTCAAGATTATTAACATTGTTTGTATACTCAAACTTAATCTCTTCCAAAGAGTTCTCAAGGCAGGACTTGTGATTTGCCAAAATGCAGGAATTTTCTTACAAAAAATGTTTAAACCTTTTCTTCTGTATGTCTGAATAATTACTTTTTACTCACACATTCCACATCTGAAATTATTTTGGTAAAAATTCTGTAGTAGAAGGCAAAGTATTTTTTTTTTTTTAATTTTTGCTTTGCTATTATTTTTTTTCTAAATATATACAGTTGTTTCGGCAATTTCTTGGAAGTATTGTCATTTCACTTTAAAATCACTTGGTGCCTTTATTGAAAGTAAATTAAATAATCAAACACAAGCACACATATCAGTACTCTATTCTATTCCATGGATATCTTTGTCTATCCTTATGTCAATTTTTGATTACTGCAGCATTAGATAAAGTAGGCTAAATCTATCAACTATTTGTCTTTGTTTTCAAAGTAGAGGGTTCCTGTCCAGAATCTAATCCAGGTTCACTTTCGTATTTCAGTGTGATAGCTCTCAGTTCACTTTAATGTAAACCATTTTCTAATTTTTTTTCTTGTATAACACTATTTCTTTAAGATAACAGACAATTTGTTTTAAGGAATATCCCTCAATTAGACTTCGTCATTTCATCATGATTACCTTTTGAATATTCATTTTTAGTAGTTTTGTGGAAGAATGTTGTATTCTTCAAAGTTCATGATCATTGTAGCCTATTAATATTTTAGTGATGCTAATTTTGATCGCTTGATTCAAATATAATTTAATAGACTACCCCACAGTAAACTTATGTTTCCATTTTTTGTAAACACATTTTTGCTGGGTGATCATTTAAAAAAAGATGCAAAAATATTTCACATGTATTTTTAAAACATAAAATGAATTTTTTATATTTCTGATAATTTATTTTATCTTAGAATTTATATTCTGTAATTATACTAGTTTCACTTCTCTTGATAGTCCCTATCCATTATATCATGTCATCTTATTACTTTTATTCTTAGCATATATTTACAATATATTTTTTAAGTATGTGCCAATTCTAGTAGGAGGCCATACTGGGATACTGAATAAGTATCTTATTTTCCTGCTTTTTCACATGTATAATAATCTGTGATTATGTGCTAGTCTCTGCATGGTACATTGGTTGGAGCCTGGATACTGCAACCTTCATTAATGGAGGTTGAATTATGTTCTAGTAACCAGTTAAATTACTGGTGTATTCTTACCATCTTTCCAGGTTTTATTTTTTCTTTAGATCAGCTATATTTCAATTTGTTCTTAGATGTAAAATACAACATTCTTTCTACGAAGATGTCTTTCTTGGAATCACAACTAAATGCCTAAGAAACACAGCAAGATTCTCAACTCTGACTCGGCAATAAACGGGACATTTCAAAGCATTGTGCAAACTTGAGAACCACTGCTCACTTCTCAGTTTTATAGTAATTTCTCTGTGCTAATCATTGCAGATTCTGTGTATGTATATTCCAAATTTCTGTAAAAATACATAAAAGTGCCTCATACGTCCTCTGGGGTCATCTATTTCACAGTTTCTCTCTCTACAATACACTGTCCCACAAATTACAGCCATTTTAGTTGTCCCTGTCTGCTTAGGTCTTATTTTCACATTTTAATACGACCTGGAATGAGAGTACAGTCAACATGTAGCTGTCGCCACAAGAAATCATTGTTTTTAGCGCCCTTTGACAAACGTCTGAAAAACAGCGATTCATATTCTGACCTAGGTTTGTAATTTTAACAGACGTACATGTCTGGTGCCATTGATTCGATCATGTCAACAAGCAGGAAATTTTACTTATTTTTATGGTAGAATTATTAAGAGTGAAGGAATTATTTCTCCCATAGAAACCATAACATAAAATAAAATAAAATAAAATAAATCCATTGCAATTAAATTATGTTTATTTAAAAATACATTTTGTTTATTTGCTCTCCGTTTTCATCAGCTTTTATGTTGAATTCTCAAAGAGATTGATAATTGTACTAATTACATTAGAATACCGATTCACCCGTTATGAACAAATTGCCAGTTTTTTCTTCTGTCCTATAGACAGATTGAAAAATGTGTGTTGGGATCCTTGTTGAACCCTTTCAAAGTACCAAAAGTCCCTTTTTCTTCTCTATAAAAAAAAGTAAATGAATGTTAAGATGCAAATAACATTGCCTAAAATTTGTTAAAATGAACCATTTAGACTCTGTTCAAGCACACTTTAACCAAACTATTCAATTTGACTTAAATCTCTATTTATCAGAACCTATATCACAGGAAGATAAATAAAAAATGTAAAATATGCTCAATTTAAAAAATCTGTAAGGCTCTGCAGACTTCTCTTACAAATATCATGGTTAGTTGTATTTACCCATTACTGACATAATAGTAGTTTAATTTTGCTCTGTTCTACTTATTTTCAGGTTGTGTTTAAATTACTATAAATGGAGTCTCCCAATCTGATTTCAAAAATTTAATGACTTGTTTTAAGTACACTCTTGTGTCTGGAAACACTGATTAATTTTACTTGGCTGGGAATATAATCCTCTGTGAAGAGGAATAGTGTGAAATAAATCTAGAAATTATAGTGAGGTAAGCTCCTAGAGGGGTAGTCACATTTTCCAAGTCATTCATATTTTATTCTCTAGTAATAAACTGCTTCAAGCAGGATTTTCTTATTATTACAGCCACACACTGACATAATTATTTTGATAGTAGTATGCAATTAGCATTAGAAAGTTTACAGGCACTTTAAAATGTTGAATGACGAAAGTCAGGCAGAATTCAATTAAGAGCTCCAGATAATTGTATTAGTAAAAACAAAAGACTAAACTACACTGATGATAGTAAGAATAAAATTATATGCAAATTATGGTGATATCAAAAAAGAGAAAATCACTAAGGACAGGCAATTATTAAGTTGAGTGTAAAGCAAATAAAATAAGAAATAATGGTATACATACATTGTTTTCACCGATGTCATTAGACTAGAATGTAAATCAACATAATTGACTTAGGCGATAAAATGATAATGATAATCATAACAACAATGATCATATCGGCATTAATATAGTTCAGGCACTTTATTCGAGACACATTATTTTTTCACATTAATTCTCACAATTTTATGAGATAAATATTACTATTATGCTCATTTTACAGGTGACGACATTGAGGCATGTGGTAAAGAAATTTGCTGACGTTCATCTAGGTAACACAGTAAATCACAAACCCATACAGTTAAAGAAAATATGTACTCTTACCTCACTTACTATGCTGCTTTTGTATGATAAGTTGAGTTTATTGGTCAAATAGTTCCAACAAAAACTATTTTCAAAAATATAATCATTGTCTCTAATAAAATCACCAGACAAAATTAACTCTGTTTAGAAACAGTGTATCCCAAGGTGTAACTCTACCTAAAATCTAAATCTCCCTTTAAATAAAGTTAGGAGATTAAGATTAACCTCTTTTAATGGAGTTATGCGGGAAAACATGAAATTTCCTCATCCCAAGCAAATTGGTGAAATTTATCTTGGTTTTTTAAAATTTTTATTCACAAAATACTTACAAAATATTTACTATATTATTATTTTTCCCAAATATCCTAAAAATACTTATACCAACTGATGATTAATACTTTCCAGCCGTCTGAAATAGTGGATTGAGAAGGCTTTTGGTAAGTGGGAGCAAGAATGAAAATACAAGATATATGTCCCTGGACAAAAAAACAACTCACTAACTGTATCAATATTGATTTGATAAGATGTTTTTCTCATATTTGACTTTAGATCTACATCAACACCAAACTTCTGTGAAATGAATTGCAGATTATTTTATGAGTTAAAAAACAAATATATATGCATTTGAATGAATAAGGGGACTATAAATCAAAATCTTCACTATTTTTGAATTGAAGAGAAGATGAGGTAGGAAGATCTAAATAACGCTAAACATTCCTTATAAATATATGAACATATAACAAAACTCAGTCTGTACATTGACTGCTTAATTAGCTAAACTTCAGCCTTCAATTCATTTCTCAGTAGTTATATGTTCTGATGATCACGTGTAGTGTCGCATTTGATGCCTAAAAACAATAACAAAAGTGTGTTATAAATTCTTAGCAGTTTGTCTTTGATATGTCATGTGAATAAAATGATCTCTTCCAGATTAGACCCAATAGCAAGCTAGCAATGTAATCTTCAATTCTTTTTCTTTAAACTTCCTACTTGTTCATGGCACTCATTACACACAAATATACTCATATTTTTCATTTTAAAACATATACACATATACAATACATGTTATGGCATACCCACATAAATACACAAACACACACACACACACACATACTTCATCATTATTTTGGTTTCCTTTGTCACTAAACTTCTGGAATGGTTATCTAATCTTATTTAATCTAGTTCCTCACCTCTAATCATTTCCATCAATCAAGCTACTACTATCAGTCATCTGTAGAGTTACAGCTGGAGCTGGTTCATACTGAGAATTCAGAGCCTGCTATTAAACTTCAAGGAATATTTTGAACAAAATATAACATTACTAAAATATTCTTGTAAAAAAGATTAGTCATATCTCTATGAAAAATACTTAAAAGGGATTGTACCAGCTGATTTAAAACTATATTAGTAATCTCAACTCTCTAAGAAAAAAATCCTAAGACTCATTATTGCTCATATTTTCTTAAAGCAAGGATGATTTCCATCTTGTTCAACATTGAATTTCCAATATTTTGCTTGCATTTTCTCATAATTATTTAAATTTAAATGAAGACTAAATCATGTAATAGATAGAACTCCTAATGAAAGACACAAAATTAAAAGGAAAGAAAAAAAAATATATATATATGTTGTTTCCTCTTATAACATTCTGTACTTTAAATTTGGGACTTAAGATCTGTTAAAATTTAACTTTTTAACAGCTGAAGAAAAGATGTATTACTTATACTTGAAATGTAGGTAATTGCTTCATTAAGTATATGGAATGAGAATCAGAAATATTAATTGGATATAGCCATATAGTAATGTGGACGGTAAAGTGCCACACTGAAATCATCAAGTTTTTAAAAGAAAGAGTGTTATAACTACATTGTAATTTGTAAATATGTGGAGAAGAATAAGAAAATTGTAAAAAAAAAATCTGGCATTCCCTGGCAGTGGAATAGAAAAGATAAGGCTGTTAGAAGTAGTCAATACTAGATGCATGGGTTTGTATTCTTAGTCATGGTACCTAAAAACAGGAAGACAGCCAAATATACTAGTCTGCCTTTCTGTTGTTATTTGTTTTGTTTTGTTTTGTTTTGTTGCAAAATGCTATCTTACAGAGCCAGAAAACTTGGAAAATAAGGACATAATCAAGAAAAGCCTGCATTTTATAATTATTTTATATTTTCCTCATTTTTGTCAAGCTACCTAAAACAACATGACTTAAAACAACAATTTGTCATTATTTTATCCCAGCATTATGTGGGTCAAAGATCTGGGTAAGGCCCAAAGACTTATCCTGACTCCATAACATTTGAGGCTTCTTATGGGATGATTTAAAGTGCAGGATCTGGAACTGCTGTTAGAGGTGCAGGAACTTCTCTGTGTCTTTCTCTGTCTTGCTCTCACGCCCTCATGACCTCTCCATGTGGTTAGCCTGGAATAACTTCTTAAAGAAAATTCAAGGACTCAAGATGAAAGAAGTAGAAACTCTCAAATTTCTTAAAGGCTAGGTCCAAAACTGACAAGCAGCAGTTCTAGCATACTAAAAACCTAGACTTAAATGAGTGAGACATAGTCCCTGTGTTTCAAAGGAAATGAAGTCAAAGAATTTCTGGCCATTTTTAATGTTTCACTATGTTTTGTATGTGTTTATCTATGTTATAAGTAGTCAGATATCTTAATAAAAATGAAAGTTATCATAGATTAAGAAAGATATGTAAATAAAAATAAAACAATATCAATAAATTGCCATATTGATAAAGAAGATGAAGAGAGAGTAACTATATTGGCTACTTCCATTGAAAAATCCACTCTATAGCTTAAAAAAAATAAATGGGTATCTGATTAGCTAATCTATGCCATCCTTGGGGAAGGAGAGACTGAAGCGATGTAATTTGATTTTCAGATTCATTCACTGGGAGAAGTGCATTTCTCAAAAGATGCTTTAGACATTAGCTAGTGTTAAATTTTGTGTTCATTAACTTAAAAAGTAATATAAGTAAAGATTTTATTAAGATTTTAATAAGTCTATCAAAAATTTAATGAAATTTTCACCACCTACGTGTGTTTTCTGTTTGAATTATTTGTATTCTGGCTTAATTCCTATTAAGTAGAATAATAGTTATTTTAAGTATAAGAAAATTGACAGTATTTATTGCAATTTAAATAGCAATAACTGTAACTTGACTGTATGCCAGGAAAATATATCCTAAGATTCTTTGTATATTAATGATTTTTAAATACCATTATACTTGTTAAATACGCACAAAAATTAAAGCACAATGATGAAGACCAGAGCACATGGTTTGTATCTCCTTCTCTGAGCATGAGTCCAGAAGACTGCACCAATTTTACTCTTTTCTTTTTGTCAGACTTGAAATAACCCTTCAAGAAGAGGTTGAAATCATTCCCTGATAACCATTACTGATCAGCTCCAATAGCAAACCTAGATATAATTAATGGATGGATGTCTTCTAATAGACATTTGCTGAAATATTTATTATTCTCAATATCTTCCCTGGATAAATAATTGTTGAGTCCAAGGGTGAATCAAGCTCCAGAGTCCAGTCAAATCATCTGGGATTGTGTACTTCTCTACAACAAGGGAGCTTATAAGTTAGACATTCTCTGGAAATACTTTTTAAATGAAAGGTGATCAGGAAATCCAAAGTGCCATGCTTAAATTTGTCTCTTTAATATCCACACTTGGTTTCCTATTTTAAAAATTTTGTGTTGCACAAACTCAAATTTAGGAATGAAATGAGTATCAGAAATTAAACTTTAGTTATTGATTAGTTTTTCATAAATAAGGCTGTGTATTGTTAGATGTTGCTAAGAAAAGACTAAATCATTAGAATAAAAAAAAAGAAATGGCCCTGACTTTCTCCTCTCACTCTTGTTCTCTCTGTTTTTCAGAACAATTTTGCTTTATGAATATGTTCATGATATTTGTAATAAATGTCTTGGGTAGCAAAGTTTAAAAAAAGGAATAGAAATAAATTAAGGAATGGGAGATAAAAAGATACAACTGATAGACCATGATATATATGCCATTAATTAATTGAAAACAATCTTTCATGTTCATTTGGGTCAATGTTTTTCAGACTGCTGCAAGTGTTGAGGGATTTCAGGCAGTTGAAAGGAACTAAGAAAGAGGGTACTGAGTATATATGGGATTTCTCACATATACTCAAAGATCAAAGCGAAGTCATCTTGATCAAAACTTTATTTTATTAGTTTATATCACATTACTTTTATAAAGATGTTATTTGAAGTATGATTCATATATGTAAAACTACAGAAATTACTGCTCTAAACTAGCAATTAATATAATATATTTTGATATATATTTTGCTATAAATGTCATGCTATTAAGTATTACATACATTAGAGTGCAGGTATCCCAAGTCAAGATTTTAAAAATAGATATAACATTTAAATTGTAATTACTCAACAAGGTTTTAGGATCCCCTAACTTATAGTAATGATATTTTAATTTAAAATATGATTGTTCATTTATATCCCTTTTAAGAAATTTGCTTTAGCAATTTATAAACCTTAGTATATTTCACAATTTTTTTAATGACTCTTCTACATATACCATGAAACACATATTATTCTAAAAGGAGTAAGGCCATCATTTGTTGTGATGACTTTATGCTGATCAGCAAGTGTGATCCAAACAAGCAACCATTCATTTACAAATATTTTGATAATAATTTAAGGCCTTAATGAAAAAACAATACATAAAATTTCTTTATTACAGGAGTCAATGCTCAAGTATAGTATTTACACACAATGAGAGAAACATGATGAATCATAAATAATTGCTAACCATTGATGGTTCAATGCATAATTTTCCTAGTTGTTTAAGCATGTAAAATAAACAAACCCTGGGCTTGACATTACAGAGACCTACTTAAAAAATCTTGGAAGAGAAAAATATATTTTAATATCATTCAATAAACATTTAGATATATTACTTTTTTGAAATGAGCTTTTTTCAATTAAATTGGATAAATGAAAATAGTTTATGCTTTTATTTGTTATAACCCCAATGTCAGAGTTATGACATATAATTCCACAGAACACAAAGAGATAAAGACTTGCTTAAGGGTATTTTTTCTAATATACAATTCTATGATTACAATAAATATTTATTTATTAAAATATGTTGTCTGTTGATTGAAAGTACATTAAATTATCAACAGACATTGAAAGCACTGTTGCATATTTTAAATGGTGTTGCAAAATGTTTTACTGACATGACATTGAACTAGAGAATTGCTTAAGAAACACATAAGAAAAATAATCCTTTATATTTTTTTATCCTCAAGTGTCCCATAAATTCATATTAAATAATCCCTTTTATTGACTGCATTATTGTCTACTAACTTTATTACTAAGATCAGCAGCCAACATTTTGAAAATCAAAAAGCATTTGAATAGAAATGGGGGGTGTTTGCCTTCAGCAATTGAATGGAGTTCGCCTACTCAGAGGTTATCAAAATGTTTATTTGACTAGAAACAACTGATTTTTATTTTTGTGCAAGGATAGTTGTCTGTGGTTTTGAATCATTGAAGAATACAAAATGAGTCTTCAGGAGATTTACTGATTAAAATAAAAGATCTAAATATAATTTGAACAAAAAGAAAGTCCTTGTCTCGTAACAACTCTGAATGTGCCTGTCTGAAAAAGAATATTCCTAGAATTATTTGGTAAGTGTGAAGAAGACTTTCTAAGCTTCTTTAAGCTCCTCTGTGTTGAAATTTATGGAAGCAATTTATGACATTGAGCCAGTTTGTTTCAATTCCAAACTGTGTGATATGAAAGCATGTTATGAAATGACTGAACATATTACTCCCATTTCCCTATAAAATTTTTGAAACATTATAATGTATGTAAACTTTATGCTGCAGTGATAAACATCAGAAAGTTTTCTCTGATATATTTTACTTATCATACATGTCAGTTGTAGTGGTTAATCATGAAGATGTCTCATTACTTATACTGAAGGAGCTCCTTTATTATGTTTTTTTCTAGCCCACTTTCCAGTTTGATCAGTTCAAGAATACTGAATTCTGTGATTATTCGTTAACACAGAATGAACTCAAGACTTTCGGACTGCGGTTCCTCTGTCCTAGAATGATTTTCTCTCTCTCTTCTGTCTACATCATTCAAGGTACTTCTCACATTTCATCTTTCTTAATAATCTGTATAAATAAGTATCCCCTTCTCAACTACCCCATGGTAGATTCATCCTTTATTAATTTTTCTTTCTTACATAGCACTTATCACCACTTTTCATAATTCATATTATTTTCTATGTTTCCCACTAGAATATGACTCCCTTGAGAAAAGGAAAATTGTTTGATGTCATCAGAACCTGAATCAATGTATGACATACAGAAAGTATTCAATGGTTATGAGTCAATGAACGACAACAGTAGTAATAATAATCACCAATAACTGAGTATTCATTACATATCAGAGGCTAGATTAAGTTCCTGCTATATATAATCTCAAATTATAACTTGACTGTGATAACTATTTTAACTACATTTGTATGTATAAATGCAGCACAGTTTTGAAAAAGCCTTAGTTGTTTGCTAGGAAAGACTGGAGAAAGTCAATTTTTAGAATGTGTAGAGATAAATAAACAGTCAAGATCTGGTAACTGAGGGATAAGTAATTTTAAGACGCAAGCTCTCTAGGTATATTTGTTTCAATTTTCTGCTCTCAAAAGTACAGCAAGACAAAATGCTTTAATGAGCAGGATGTGCTGCCCAACCTTGGCACATGTACAGTAAGCAGCAGTAGAAAAGTTGTATCATCTACTTTATGTTGACCAACTTATTCTATATTGTTGCACTTTATGCAAGCAATAATTAATGCAAATTAACTAAAGAATTAAATAAGATATATTATCAGGTTTTATTTATCCTTTGAAAGAAAGCAAATTATCGTTGTCTCATTTGGAAGATTAAAGGGGAAACTTTTGAGACAAAATAAAAATCAGATTTTCTCAGATGTGTGTGAAATTTACCCTTTAGGGATCACTTTGACTAATATATACCCATATCTATATAATACACACACACACACACAGACATATATATATATATATGTATATACATATAAGAATAGTAGAAATCATGTATCTAGTAAGGTAATATTAATGGTTTGTCTTAAAGTTGCTTATTTCATAATTAAGATTATTAAACATTTTTAATCTATAATTCCTCTGCATCATTTATCTATTTCAAGAGAAAATAAATAGGACATGTTAGTAAAAATAAAAATGTTTTGTTTTCTAAGTAGTGACTTTGTATGATTGTACTACAGAATACCTTCTATCAGCAAAAACTGTAACATAGGTCATTTGGTAACTAAAGGATATTGTAATTACTTATGGCCCTATTTTATTTTAATTTGTTTTCAAATTCTCTCTTTTTGATTAACTTGTCAAGCAAATTTGCTTTTAAGTAAGCTGTCTCTAAAGTTTTTCTAAAGTACATTCTTTCAAATAACATATTTATGAATATCTAACTGAAATCAGCTACAATGACTGAATCCAAGAATACCAGCAAACATTTAGAAACGTGTGTGTGTGTGTGTGTGTGTGTGTGTGTGTGTGTTTTATCCTCAAGAATCGGTTATTGAATAATATCAGCAACATGACTGGCTATTATAGCCCACTAATGGTTATTCAGCAACAATGCCACTGTTATCTTAATAAATCTTCAGGACTGAAAATAAATAAGATAATGTGATAGTTGTCAAAATATCTCTTCAGTGTCCCTCAAAACCATGCACATACAACACAAAATTAATTGACATGTTTGAATCAGTAAAAAACATATACTAAACTAAAATATATATATATATATAAATTAAAATAAATTGAAAGGACTTGTATGAATAATATTTAAAGTACTGACATTTTTACAGAAATTATTCTATTAAAGAGAGAGAAATGTTATTTGCAGTGATGCTTTTCTAACCAGGGACTTTTAGTTGCCACAGTTCTCTCATTTATGTGTCAATACTGGTAGCTTCTATTGTTTCCTCAAGACTCTCTTATGTCATAAACATTTTCAGAAATCTCTACATAGAAATGGGTCATCAATGAACAAAAGTGTCAATGATTTGAAAGATTCCTAAAAATTATGATTTTAAGAAAAAGTTAAGTATTATTTGATATGTAATATACTCAGTATGACAATGTATGAAAGACCATGTTATATTTCATGTTAATATTTTGCCTATTATTTCATTGAAGCCTCATGCAAGTTCTGGTTTATTATTATCTTGTATTTATAAATGTGAAAATTCTAGGTTAGAGTGATAGTGCTATTATTACTGAGGGGTTCATAGTTTTAAATTGGTTGAGTCATGATTAGAACTTATGTCTGAATTGCCAGACCTCTTTCTCTCATCTTCATATTAGAAAAAATCCACCCCAACTTTTTTCTACTGTAAGTGTCCTCTGGTTAATAAAAAAGGAACAGGAAAGTCATTTGAAAAATCCCACAGAGAGAAATTTAGCTTGGATTATTAAAAGAAAATGAATTTAATAGATAAAACCTGAGAAACTCCATTTAGTGATACAAAAAGTATTGGTTTTAGAGTCAGATAAATATTAATGAAATTTCCGGTTCCATCATTTGTTAGAACTATGTAACTACATGGGAATATGAGCCAATCTGAATTTTAGTACTATCATCTATAGCACAATTATGAGTATTAAATATGAAAGTGCCTGTGAAGTCTCTAGTGAAGACCCAAATTGCGATAAGAGCACATAAACAGGTTAATTTTATTGATATTACTAAAAAGTGAGCCAAAAAAGCAAGTGAAGAGAATAGAAATATCAACATTGATTCTTTTCCAAAAATAGCTTTCAATGTAGTCAACTATAAAATTTCCAGACAAGGGCTTGACCTCAATAATATTTCACTATGGAATTCCTTGTTTAATATACTTTGTGCTATTTTCTGCTTCAATATAAGCTGAGGCACCCAAAAGAAAACAGTAAGGTGATGAGATAAATAAATAGATTTAACCAGTTCTATACTACTCTAAAAATACAGTATTTTCAACATGGATATTCCTCAAAAAGTTGAAGATAGAAATTCCATATGGTCCCACATCCCACTTCTGGATATTTACCCAAAAGATACAAAAACATTAATTCACAGAGATTATGCACCCTCATGTTTATTGCAGCCCTGTTCACAATAGCTAAGCACTAGAGATTACCTAAATTACCAACAATCAGATGAATGGATAAAGAAGATGTGGTATATAAGCACAGTGGAATACTATACACCACAATATAAAATCAACATTGTTTACATGAATATGAATTTCATTGTTTTGAAAATAATGAGAGGAAATATTGGGTCAGTATGATATTTGCTAAGTATTTGTTGAAGAACTGTTATTTTCTTGATTGGAACAAAATAAGATTAATTTATAAGAGTGAACTATAAATTGTAAAAGTGGCAAGTCATCAAAAGAAATATGGGACAAAGTAGAAAGTGCTTATACTTAGTATCTTTTTCATCTGCTCCCAAAATTGATCTCAAAAGTGTAACATTCTGACAATATTTTACTGATACCTCACAGCCATTAATCACTCCTGTTACAGGTGGTGCCACTGTCACTTTTCCATAGACAGCACTGCTTGAGTCATGTCAGTGTCTGCAAGAAGCACTAACCTCACTTGTTGGTTCTTTTTTCACACTAAAGCAATGAACTAAAGGTGAAAGCAAAGTAACTGTTGATAATTGGCAAGATATATTCAAGACTTGGAGACCTGCTTTCTGGATTAAAACATTCATCACTGTCTCAGCCACCTTCCCCATCTGTCTCCCTTAAAATAAAATCAAATAAATAAAAGTAAGTATGGGAGAGGCAAGACTTTTCTGAAAGTTTTTGATTTAGAAACTTACATAATTCAAAGAGGAATATTTTAGTCTCATTATTATTGCAATGAATCAGTATTGTGATTTTTAAATTTGAAGTGCATCTAACTTCAATTTACTATTTATTGGTATGTGTTTTTATAGGAAGTAATGAGAAGTATGAAAATGATAGGATTTGGTTCTATAATGCAAATCATCAAGTAATTAAAGTTTTAGACACATCTTAATATACAGAAGAACTGCATAACTGTGCCCAATCATTGTAAATTCACCCAAATATTCACACATACACATACACAAACAGATGTCAAACTTTTCTCCATGAGAATATATTAAAAATGTTTTCAAAATAAAGTCAAAAACTTTCTTTTCATAGAAAATATATTTGAGTGACACTCCTACTTAAATAATCATATTTCCACTCACATCAGTGCATTTATTGAGAAAGAAATAGATGTCATTATTTTCACTCACTTTTAATAGAAGCAATGTGTAGTTTTTATTGATTCACACATCATTACTCATTTTCCTTTATCAATTAGTTTGCTAAGATATAGTCACCTTTAAATTATTTCTTAGAACAAAATGTTTCAAAGAATAAGAAAAATAATTTATAGTAATATTGATCATTTCTTTAGTTCAATATGCTAAATTCCGTTTAGGATGTTGAAATTGCATCAGCCTATATTCCACATCACTCCACATCAGGGTTCCAGTGTCCTTTATAGCCACCTTTCTCCCACAGCTCCGCTCTCCCTATAACAAATCCTGGGTTCTGTTATTTTTGTTGGAATTTTATGTTCATTTGTTTCATTTCATTATAGTCCATATGTAAATGAAACCATTCTGCATTTCTCTTTTTCTTTCTGACTTATTTCACTCAACATTACCCTCTCCAGTTCCAACCAGATTATAGCAAAGGGCAGAAGAAAATTTAACATGCCAAAATAAGAATGTGTCAGGCTCTGTATGAGACAGCCAAAAATGCGTGGAATAAAATTCAAATTCTCAATAACTTCAGGTCTAATAGGAGAGACATTATATTCAAGAAATAATTATAACACATTAATGAAAATGCAACTGCATAGGATGCATTTCACAGTGGCAGAAGAGAATTGATGCATAGTCAAGATTTCTATTATGGAAAACCTTCAATGTAAATCTTGATTTGAATTTTTCCCTATAGACAATATAATGTAAATTAAATGTAAATAGGACAGTAACAAAAAACTTAAAATCTGACAGCTCATATTTGCAATAGTATAGAGAATAGGTAGGAGGGAGATAAAGAGAGAGCTCAGAGACTATAAAATCTAGAAGAGAAGGAAGAGATATTAAACAGATAACAAAAAACAAAATGGGGATCAGAATTTTATAATGTATAATCAGTAAAAATTAGAAATTATTAATTACTCCCCAAACACTTATCAAGAAAATAGTGAATGTGGGTACCGTTCAACAAAACACATAATACATGATAAACTGCAAATCTCATGGGGAGATGTGAAGAAAATATGTTTCTTCAATTCTTATTGTTCTGAAATTAAAAGTCAGAGGGACATATACACTCAGTGAAAGACTAAACTAAACTAAATATAAATAAATATAAGAATCACTGAAAGACTGGTTTTAATAAAAAAAGCTGCAAATCTTAAAATCAAATAATCTCTTTCAGTAAATGTGTTTAAAAAATAAAAAATAAATGACATTCATTCGGTAAATTTAACAAGATTTTTTAAATGTCAGAACTACTTACAAATTCCAAGTAACCCATATATTCATCTAGGACTAGTATTTAAAACTGACATTTCCAACAGAATATAATGGAGAATACTTTAGAATTTTTTCTGATAATATATTAAAGAGAGATATAACTAGACACTTCAAAAATATGAATCATTATTACTAATTACTCTAATAGAATTAGTGAGGGCTTATAAATTACAAATAGAAAAACAATGATGCTTTTTCCTTTCACGTACAAAAAGAAGATTTAAACTTGCTACATTTGATATCAGAGAACAGAATGGTAAAGTAGCCATGTATCATTGTCACTGTATAAGACATGGCAAATGTTTTAAAAAGTATGAATCATTGAATCCTTCATAAAATCACTTAGATAAAGAACTTTCCTTTTTATTCTTCCTACTCCAGAGCCCTAAAAATGTCCAATTTATCTCAGAGGAATCTGTGTCCAACTGTAAGAAGAAAGAATAACATACAATTGAATTTTATGTTGCCTAGACAAGTAGGATACAAAACATCTTTTAGTTAGCTTTAGAGGGTAAATTCAAACTCTCACAGATAAAAACATGGCTGTTTTCTAAGAATATAACTTAACAAAACAATTTTACTTTTAAGATACCATTAGCTATACCCATTATAGTAGGGATAATCTAGCTTTCTGGTAAAATTAAAATACAAAGAAAAAAAAAACCTTGAAATAGAATCAAAGTATTATCATGAAAAACATGCTGTTAGTGTATAAAAATATATTAAACAAAGGGGGATGAACTAGATGGTACTCACACTGAAGATAACAATATGTTAGAAAGATGAATGATTAATTTTATAAGTGCGTGGGAAACCCAGTTTTTTGATAAATGTAGGCAACTAATAAAAGGACATAGTAATTAGTTTCAAGCTTATTGCAAAGTTGACTAACATAATCAAAAGTATTAATAATGCTCCCTGTCTTATGCCAAGTTGAAATTCATAGAGACACAAGTATAGATTTTGTTTCAATGATGTTATATTTCAATTCATGTAGGGAATAGGAAATAAAGAGCAGAGATTCTGAATTCTAATTATCCAGGAAGATTTGAATAAAATTACAATGACTAGCTTTCTCATTAATTAATTTCAAAGTTACTGAAACAGAATTTCTATTTTCCATGCAGTAGCTTAACTACCAGTAGTCAGAAAAGTATATTTATGGGATTTCGCATGACAAAAATTTGTACTATGAAAAGGGGCAAATTTTAAAATAAATTCATAAATAAATTTGATTTGTTGAACTACTAATTCCACTGTTTCGTAATTATGAGTGATCAAACTATTCTACTTATTAGTTATGAGATATTAGACTACTTTTCATTTACCTAAAACTAATTTCTCATCTGTTAGACAAGAATAACAATGCTTACATTGTTTTAGATTGAAAATCACACAGATATAGGACTTAACAAATTTTCTGGCACTTAATAAAATCTCAAACACAGAAAATGAAAGAGTTTAATTTTAGAAGCTTGATCTGTCATAATATACTTTATTCAAGTAGTTTACAAGTAACAAGTTGTGTGAACTGATAATATCCTTTTTCTTCACAAATCCACATGACCAGGTTAATTATATCCTTCAAGTCTTTGCTTAACATCTTATCAATTATAACCTTAAATAATGAAATTTACCAGTGTTACACACTTAATATATTCATACTGCTCAAGTATTTTTTTTCATACTGATTCTCTCCTTTAAACATAACATATTTACCTATTGATTATTTTTATTATTTTCATATACAAAGTTCATTCCTATTATAGACCACAAATCATCAGATACATTTTGCTGTTTTGTTTTGTTTGCTGATGTATCCCACCATTCAGAATAGAACCTGCTGTAAAATTTTCATTCAAAACCATTTACTTTAGAATGAACTCTTTTTTTAAATGAAAGGTAAAGGCAGGAATGAATGCAAATGGACAGGCAGGAAGAGAGAGGAGAAAGACATACTTGATTTATTTTATCTAGTTGTTCATCTTGGTTCTCATCCCGGTCTCAAACCTTCCTTCTTGGGATCCGTAGACTGCACTCTTCATGTAAGGCAGCTACTCCACCCTGGCGCCTGAGTAACCATAATTAATTAGATGACCCCTGCTGCTGAACTGAAGAAGTAAAGACGTAGTTTTCTGTGTCTATTGCCCAGAATAGATATAAGAATGGAAAAAGTTGACCTTTTCCTAGCATTTATGAATAAGCAAACACCAGAATGACAAAATCTCACAAAGGGAAAACAAAACAGCAAGCTAATGTACTCTGTAATTGTTGCCTGTCTTCCAGCAAAATTAATAGTTGCCATTTTTACAACTTACTAGGGATTTCCAAGCATATTTTCTTGAATCTTCTCTTTACATCTTTACATTAGAGATACTAGTTAGTATGTCAACCAGTAGTATCAATGTAGGTGTTCACAGTACTTTTTTTGGTAAATAAAATATTAGAAGTAATTTTATGACAAGAACTGTGTTCGACAGCAAAATATATAATGCTATAAAAGATTTTAGATATTGAAACACAGAAATTCATATTCATCTATCATTCCAGATCATCTGAGATATAAGACCTGGTTGCTCCCTGGGTTTTATTGAACTTATTTCCTTTTAGCATAATATCTCAGATATGCATTTCCTTTACTTTGAAAAGATGACACACTGGGATGCAAACTCCTTGCATTTACGTAATGTAGGGGGAGAGAAAGATTTAAATTTTTTAGAAATATTTATAGTTAAGACTACATCAAATATTGTATTTAAGATGTCTAAACTTATCTTTATATCTGACCCTTTGAAACTGGCTCAGGTGGCTCATGGTTTTTGTTTTATCTTTTTCATTTTTTTGTCTAGAGAAAATATTAGCTTCAGCTAAACCATCGACATATTTTTTAGAAAAGCAAATGTTTCATAGAGGTCCCAGAACTGGCAGATTCTGAATCTCTTTATTCCCTGAAATCTGACAGAATTCAGGTTAAAAAGATAAGAACAAAAGGCATGACTTATTTTATTGAGAATAACAGACTCTGTCAAGGTGTGAACGACAACTATGAACAATGAAATTTGAAATAACCAGTTGGACTTTTAAATTTCATTAGTTCAATTAAAAGCAGCAAACAAGTTTATAAATGATTATTTTGTAAACAATAAAGTTCAATTTAAAAATAAGTGTATGCCTATAACACAGAAGGCACGTCCACTGCAGAGAATAAAAAGGTAAATATTAAATAACCCTGATCCTCAGGAAATTTTCTATTTTTAATAAACCAAAATACAAATGATTTTTGTTGGGAGTACATATAAGGAGCTGCTTAATTATAGCTAAAGGAATGAGTAAACGTGGTTGCACTTGCTGAGATTTTAAATAAACTTTGATTTTGCCAAATGAGGTAAAAAAATTCTTGCTAGAGTAAATAACTTGGAAAAGGCATATAAGCATGAAATTACTTAAAGTATTAAAGGAATTCAGAGTTGCCTATTGTGACTATAACTGAGGTGTCATGAGAAAATAAATGGACAAGAAAAAGTTAATGAAAGAAAACTGCAAGAATTGCTTAAAGCCACATATTTTTATAATCTGAAATGGCAAATTTAAGAAATTAGATTTTGCTATGTGTTTGCAATGGAAAATTTTAAACCACTAGAGCCATGTCATTATTTAGAAAAGTATATTACTTTAGACAGAAGTATAATAGCTAGAGTTTAGAGTATCAATTAAAATTTTAAGTGAATGATGTGATTACATATTTTCTGCATTACTATGGTAATATTGAGGATGATGTCACATTTTCCACTATTGACATGTGTTCATGTAATTTGCAGATTATAGTCCTTAAAAGATATGCTTTCATTACATAAACCTGTCCCTGAAGTCACCAAAGAAATACTGAATTCTTAATTTAAGGAAGCTTAGGAAATAATTTGGATAAATACTCATGCAAAGCAATGACATTGAGCCGTTAACCTAGTGCTAAAAACAATAAAGTGCTCCACGAGGGGTTAGGTAAAATATGTGAATGGACTAAGAAGGGAGAGTTTTTCAACAGAAATGACAGTCATTCTAATGACAGTTTGCATATCTCCAGTGTGAAGCTGATGCTAAAACAGGAATTTAGATTTAAAAAACCTTGTATAATAAAATTAATTAAATCTTCAGGAATAAATCAAATAAAATCAGCTAGATCTCTAAAATCAGCTAGAAAACTTTGCTCAGAAAAAATGATGAAAATATTTAAAAACCTGGAAAAGATAAAAATGATTATTAGTGAAAAAGTGTTTATGGTTTGTTTCACAGTGTAAATCGCCCAAAACTGATGTATAGAGTTAGGATAATCTCAAAGTATTGGCATAATTTTTTGTGGAGCTAAACAAGCTTATTGTATTATTTAAGAAAAAGGAATGTTCTCTAACGAATATATTGGAAAAACTAACTCTCAGATCTCTAGGCTTACTATACTGTTACAATAATGTGGAAATTTTAGGCAATGTTGTAGACAGAATAACGGCTCCCTAGAGAGCTCCATTCTCTAATTTCCAAAAACAATAAATTTCAATGAAAAGATTCTAAAAATAAACAGTAGAGGCAACACTGAATCACCCCTGACCCACAAAAGACATGAGAAAACCAGAGTTCTCTGAGTATAGGCTTGAAATAATATTGTTGAATCCTCACATGCATATTTTTTTCACTCGTTTAGTTTGTGGTTTTGTTTTTTGCTTTGTTTTGATTTGTTTTCAAGGTTGGGGGAAGACAGAGAATGAGTGTTTAGCTGTAGAATGTTTTACTTTCTTTCTCATTATAAAAATGAGAATATATATTATATTAATTGCTGCACAATTATTTTTATTATATATAGAAAATTACCATAAACTTAGTACCTTAAAACAATGCACCAATATCATGGGTCATAAGTTTAGCCAGAGCTTAGTTATTTTAAAGAAACAAGCCTCAGACAGAATCTACATCAGAGCAACAGATTTTTTTTTCAAGACTATTGAAACAGAGAAAAGATCTCATTATAGAATTAGGCTTGATTCTGAATGTAATATGAACAAGTAGAGATTTGTAGCCAAGGAACAGGGTAGGGGTCAGCAGGATGGAAAATTACTAAGAGGAAAAATCAGGAGTAAGTAAGGAGGAATTCTGTTTAAACAATTTAAGAGTATTCTGCTGAAGGCAGAATAGGGCGATCAGATGCCAACCTTGGAGAAGATCATCATCAGATATTGAGGGTGATCAGACATCAAGGCTTACCAATGATCAGACATCAATCCTTACCAAACTGATTCAGCAGAATTTTTTCTATGTTGGACACTGCAAAAACATGGAAGTCCATGTTCAAGACCTTGTTGAGCACTGGATTCAGAGAAACCTGATTAAAAATTGGTCAGGGTGGACACCTTATCACTGGGGTCCTCTGCAAATAGTCTCATGAGGCTGCACTAAAGGTCTTAGCCTAACTAAATTGTCATTAATGGTTTTACTGGGGAAATTATTTTTAAACTATTTCAGATTGCTGGTATAATTTATTTCCTTGTGATTAAAGAACTCATAGTGGCTTACTTCTTTAAACTGTGATTAAAGTTAAGAACCTTAAAATAGAAAGATTATTCTGGATTATCCAGTGTATACAATATAATAGGAAAATTATCTTAGATTATCTGAGTGGATCCAATTCATATATAGTTGGAATGGAAAGGCAAAACAGTTAGTGAAAGAGCTGGAATAATAAAAGCAGAGGCAGAAGAGATTCAAAGTCTCAGAGTGACTGGATCCAACAGTGCACACTTTGAAGATGGAACCAGGGAATGAAGGCAACGTCCAGAGCTGAGAGAAGCTATCAGTCTACAACCACACGAAAATGAATTCTTTCAGCAAGAAAAAAGATTCTCTTCTCGATAAACCAGAAAGGAAGACAGTGTATTACACTTTGATTTTAACACAGTAAGACCAGTATCACACTTATAACTTAGAAAGTTGTTAAATAAATTAAGGGTATTTTTATATCATTAAGTTTATGGAAATTTGTAACAGCAGCATGAAGAAACTAATATAGACACTGTGTACTGTGATACTGGAAGAAAACTAAATTACTAAAGAAGTAAGCTAGAGAGTTCAGATACAGGCGTATATATATATATGTATATATATATATGTATATGTATATATATATGTATAGTATACATATACATATATGTATATCTGTATATAAATTCTCTCTACATATGTGAAATATGGCTTTAAAAATCAATAAGGAGTTAATCTTTTCAGTTCAAGATGCTCAGACAAAATGAGTAACAACTTGCAAAATTAGTATTTTTTTAATTTCTATATGGAAAATCAAGACAGCAAAGATCTTAGAAAATAAAAGACATCACTAAGAGGATGAAGAGGGAAGGTTCAGAGTCAGAAAATGTTTGCAGGATTTTATATGACATAGCACCATAAAAAGCTGCTATAAATCTCAAAAATGTCAGATCAATAAGAGATTTGGTAAAAAAAAAAATCAATCTAATAAAAACAAATTTAATTGACTAGTAAATACATCAAATAATAGTCAATTTCATTAGCAACAAGGAAAATTCAAACACAAGCTTTTCTCCCAAGTGAGGTGAAGAAAGACAAGAAAGACTGGATTCTCCTTGTAAAGAGGTTAGAAGTCAGCACCTTGACCTAACAAGTACAAAACTAGACTGAATAAAAAGATCAGCAACTTTTCTTGGATCTGTAACAAAAGGAACAGCAAGACAAATAGCGACCTTCACTATTAAAGAGATAGACTGATGAATACAAAGAATCACAATTTACCGGCGCCAAGACTCCTTAGTGGAAACTGCTATGAGAACCAGTCCCTGCTAAGAAAACCTGAACTTTAATCGACTAATCATTAGATGTTTGCAGTGGACAATTCTGAGTTTAAAACTGAAGGATGATCCAGTCATAGGATGATCCGCATACTTTTGTGGGTTTTACTTCCAGAAGTTGGACTACAGTCTCACAGTAAATATAAGGAGAAAAAAAAAAAAAACCTTCACATTTCTAATAGGAGGATGGAAGAGGAACCATCTCAGAAAAAACCAAAGCACTTTATTCTTCTTAACAAGTCCTGCTCTTGAGAAAAGCTAGTTAATCTGAGTGTAACCTAGGAGACATTAGAACCTAATGACCTGGGGAATGGAAATATTGAACTTCTACTTGCTCTAGACATCCACATGGAAAAGAGGAATGTTCAAATCTAGCACACTCTATTCATTCTTAAAGAAAATAAATAAATAAATAAATAAATACATGCATATATATACTTTGCAGCATTATTTTCAACAGCCAAGGTCTAGAAATAATCTAAGTGCCCATGGACTGGTAGATGAGTAGTCAAAGATGTGTTATATATACAAATGAATACTACTCAACTATCAAAAAAAATTTTTTTAAATAAATTTCTGCTATTTACAAAACATGGATAAACCTAGAGGGAATTATGCTTAGTGAGATAAGCCGGAAGAAAGAAAACAGATCACATAATTTTGCTCATGTGTGATATATAGAGAAGCAAAGCAAGCGAATGAACTAAATCAAAGATAGACATTTAATCTACAAAATCCAACTGGTGTTTGCAAGTGGGGAAGAGTAAGAGGTGGACAAATTAGGTGAAAATGATCAGTTAATATGGTGAAAGAAGCATTGCTGATTACAATGATGAACACTTTAAAAGTGTATAAAGTTCTGATTCAATGTTCATTCAATAAATTATTTAAAATAAAATAAAAGATTGAGACATAACCATAGGATCATAGAATGAATACTCTTCTGTTCACCTCACGAACACTTTACTAAACTTGCTTAACCGTACCTTTAAGCTGGTAAAACGTGCCTTATTATCAAGAAAAAATTAAAAGGAATAACAAAAGACAAGAAATACAATTTATAGATATGAAATATGCATCAGAAACAGCCATAATAAGAATGTTGGACTTAGCAGGTCAGAAATTTTAAACAATGATTTGATTCATGTCTCTAATGGATAAACAACATGAAAGAAAAGATAAGCAATGTAAGTAAAGAGATGTAAATACTAAGAAAGAATGAAAAAATTTTAAGTAAAACAAAGACACTGATGGAAATGAAAGATGTTTTTAATGGACTTATAGTAGAGAAGAAACAGCTAAAGGGAAAAAGAAGTCTCTGAGCTAGAGTATACATGTCATTAGAAACCCTGAAAAAGACAATAAAGATTGAAGAAAAATGACAGAATATCCAAAGACTGTGGAACAACTCTGAAAGTAACTTCTAGCAGGACCAGAAAAAAAAAGAAAGAAACTGATGAACTACTTGAAAAAATGACCAAAAATTAACCCAGAATTCGTCTTAGACACTAAATCACATATCCAGAAAACCTAAATTATAGCAAGCAGGAGAAATGTCAAAAACACTACACCGAGGCACATTGTCTCCAATGACAGGAAATCAAAGATAAAGGAAACAAATTCTCAAGGTAGCCAGAGGAAAACATTCCTTACCTACAGAGGAATAAAGATAAGAATTGTATCTGACTTCTCCTGAGAAACCATGCAAGCAAGAAGAGTAAAGTAAAATATGGAAAGTGTTGAGGGGAAAAAGGCCCCACTAATATAGAATTCTATGCTTGACAAATTATCTTTAAAAATGAAGGAGAAAAAAGAGTTTCACAGAAAAAAGCCAGAATCTGCTATCAGAGAGAATAGAAATAATAAAGACCAGAAACTTAGATGTACATAGAGTACAAATAAATAATAATAAAATAAGCAAATAATAAATGAGCAATGATAAAATAAGAACTCATATTTTGTTCTTCTTATTTTAACTGTAAGACACCAGTCAAGATAATAATTACTCAAGTAATAAGAAGGAGATTTACTTTAAAAGACAATTAGTGACTTTGGGGAATCTGACACAATTCTGCGACGTTTGCACAAAAATAAAGAAATTAGACTCCATGTATTCTTCTCTTTTTATTTTAGATATTTTTTTGTAATGTATTGCCATCCAGAATAAAAATTTTGAAACAAAGCTAAGTCATATTTTTTCCATACAGAAAGACTACAATGACTTGGAATCTTATAGTTAAGGCCAAAGTACTTAAAACAATATACAGAGACTTAAATTTGCTTACCAACATTATCTATCTAATTGCATTTGCTATTTATTCTTCCTTGCTCATTCTGTTGTCCCCGTTCTGGCTTCCTTTCCGTTTGTTAAACACCTTAATCCCATTTAAGGAAATATTAACTTTACAGTTTCTCTGCCTGAGACACTGTTTCCAAAGACATTCTCATGGATTTTTGCTCACTTCTAGGTCTTTACTGAAGCTACACTTTCTCAAGGAGCAACATTTTAATTATAAAGTATCATCTATCCTGATCCCTAATGTTATAAATCCAAATTTCCTCCATTTTCTTTTATTTCTCTACATTTTGTAGGACCATTTGTATCATTACTCATTTTTCATATTTTTGTTGTCATTTCTTTGTTTTCATCATCTACATAAAATGTTAGAGAAATGAGAAGAGAATTTCTACTAATTAGCAAATAAGTAGTTGGATACAATTTATAATACATAATTTTCTCATGATTTCAAAAGATTTTACCAGCAATGAACATAAATCTGATGCTAATCTCATATTTACCTTCAAATCTTATAAATCTTTGTGACAGTACTTTAATTAGGGTTTTTTTTGCAAGATTACTTTATAATAAATGTGCAATTTATTTATTGAATATGGATATAATCGTTAGAACTCTGAATCTAAATTTTTGTAGGAAAACAAAGTTGTATTGTAAATAATCACTTGAAACTCAAATAAAAAAATTAGATATGGTGTATTTACTATACCACAAAATTACAGCATTTCTCAGTATCCTGGGGAAGGAGTTCCAATAAACAGATCTTCACCCAGAGAAACCTGTGTTTTTATACAAAATAAATGCTACATATACACAGAAAATGTTAGTACTTTTTTAGACAGAAGAAAATTTTTTAAATTTTGCCTGATGAAGAAAACTTTGACAATATATCTGTTTGATTTGCTGTCTATCCCAAATAGTGAATATGTATGTATATACATACACATATATATGCATGTGTATGTATATATATGAGGAAACTGGGAGAAAAAGGGAAAGATAGTGAAGGAAATATTGAATGAAAGAACTGGATAATGTATAAAAATCTGAAAAGTATAATTTATAAGAGAGTAATGGGAAATATAAGAATGCTACAATATATGAGTGAGAGAATATGAAGAATAGAATAAATTGTAAGTCAGCAAGTGTAAATATCAGAAAGAACAAATCAATTCTTATTCAAAGTATGTCTTGATCACAATTTTGTTAGAAATAAACTAGTTGAGTCAGAGAGCAAAGATTGACTTGGTAGGAAAAAAATAACACCTGTTATTTTTCTTCTTTGTGGGTGATATTTAATATCAACACGAATAGAAAAAAATAGTAGAACATTCCCTTAGGTTCAAGTCATAGAGAAAAATCTGAAATTTGTGCTTTTGAAAAGAGCAATGTAATAATAAATGGGTAAAAACATGAGCAGAGAGAAATGGTATAAAATGGCAATTTTAGAGTGCTCTCTGAATTAACATATACCTTGGGACAAGTCCAATGGAAGATAAGGAAAGCAAAATTTGTCATTTAAATATGGATATGGGAATAGTTGGAACTAAAAGTGCTATTACCAAATATGAATATGAGAAAGGTCAAAAAAGATTTGACATATACATGGACACATTCAAAAAGACACAGAACGAGAGAGAGAAAGAGAAAGAAGGTTTTTGATATTTGCTATCTATTAAATCTTGTACTTTGAAATATAGTAAATGTATAACAGATGATTATTTTTTAAAAGGTACCATATTAATTTTTTAAGGAAAATGCAACAGTAATGAAGGCAAGCAGAACCAGGCAAAGAGAGGAGGAAGCACTTTTATTTTATTTAGCTGTTCTTCTTAGTTGATCCTCCTGGCCCAAAGATGCAAAATGGGATGCTCTGAATGTATATCGGTTCTGCCAGTGGAAGGCAGCTGACCAAAACACTGCTATACTAGGGAAGCCAACTTCAGATTTAACAACATAAAAAAAAAAAAAAAAGAAACAGGAAATATTCTTCCACTAAGAATGTAAGATTAAAATGTAATAACTAAAAATTAACGGTAAAAAATATTGAGCAAAACTAAATATTGTCATATTTATAAAATCCCTTTATAAGAGTAATCATACTCTTCATACACACATACTGTTAGAAAGACAGTTAAATAAGATATCTTTAAAAAAATTCCCAAAACTCCAAGTTAAACAGAATAAATAGAGTCTTTACATTTAGATTTCATTGTGGATTATTAAGGGGTAATAACAAACCAGTGCAGAAGATATGATTCCAAAATGTAGAATGTTGATACTGAGCTTGCCTCCTTCCCACAGTCACAACCAAAATATACCTATTTGACAACAATAAAATTTGAAAAGGAAGGGGAACCAGTATCTCCACAAAGAGAAAGGATATACATCTTCATAAATGGTGGGAGAAGATGATGTACCTCAGCGTCACACTTCCATGTTTGGAGAGTGTATGGGTGTAGGAAGAGACCAGTAATACATTCTCGCAGTCTCCAAACCCAGGAAATGGAAATGGCTATGAGTCATTAAACCAAAAACCCTGATGTTAGGTAAGAAAAGGGATAGCCTCTTTGTTAACCAAGATTCTGATTCTGTGTTGTGTGGTCACTTGAGGCCAACATTCAGGAAAGCCTCAGGGGAAAATTCCTTCTCCCTCTTTCATTACCCCACTTATGCCAAACTGCTGCAGTTCACAGCTATTTTTGCAAAGTAGTTGCCACTAGGTCAGGCTACAGTTAAACAGCTTCACTCACTGCTTGGTACTCCCTAGAAAATAAACAAATGGGATTATATCATACTAAAAGAATTTCTGCACAACAAAAGAAACTAGCACCAAAATAGACAACAAACTGAGTGGAAGAAGATTTTTGCACATCAGACATCTGACAAGGGCTTAATATCCAAGACAGATAAAGAAGTCATAAATCTCAACAATAGAAATTCAGACAGTCCAATCAAAAATGGGCCAGAGAAATGAATAAATATTTCTCTAAAGCAGACACTTTAAAAGATATGAAAAAATGTTCCTCCTTGATTGTTATTAGGAAAGTGCAAATCAAAACAACAATGAGGCTATTCAGTTCACAACTGTGAGAATGACTATTATCCAAAAGTCTGGAAACAACAGATGTTGGCTTGGGTGCTGATAAAAGGAAACTTCTTAACACTGTCAGTAGCAGTGTAAGTTGGTACAAACTTTATGGAAAGCAATATGGTGACTTCTTAAAAAATTAAGAATGGAAATCCCATAAGATCCCTTCATTCCACTTCTGGTTATTTATCTTAAAAGTACAAAACCACTAATTATAAACCCCTCAATGTTTATTGCAGTATTATTTACAATAACCAAGAATTGGAAACTACCTAACTACCGATCAACAGATGAATGTATGAAGAAGACGTGGTAATAAACACAATGTTTTAATCTAGTTTTTGCAAATTCGCTTTAAGACTAAATAAATTAATATTTTTGATATTTTGTTATGAGTAATATGATTTCAGACTCAAATTTTCTAAAGTCTATTATTATTATTATCAAAAATGATTTTTGCCAGCATAAGGGCAATTTGATTATTTCTTTTTTATATATTACCTGATGTGTGATTTTCCCCATTAGAACCTCTAATTTGAATTCAGTCTTGTTGAAACCATCTTAACATCGTAAGACTATTAGCGGGGGACCCAAATGGCAGGAAGCTCACCTTAATCAAATTTTAATTTTCTCTGAACCCATTTCTCAGGCTTTAACTTTTGGGCTTTCTTGTCCATCTTCCATTGTCCAATTTTAGCAAAAATCCTGCTAAGTCAGTTTGGAAAGAATCCTCACCCTTGATACCTGATCGCCTTTAATGTAGCGTTAAATTCCTCATCCCCTACTCCTGATTTCTGATCACCCTGTTCTGCCTTCATTAGAATCCTCTCAAGTTGGTTAGTCAGAATCCCTTCTTCCTTACTCCTAATGCTTCCTCTTAGGAATTTTCCATTCTGCTGACCCTCCTACCCTGTTCTTTGGCTACAAATATCTAGTTGTCCATGTTTTATTCAGAATTGAGTCTAATTCTATACTGAAATCTCCATTCTCCTGTTTGCAGTAGTCGTGGGGGAAAAAAACTTTCTACAGATTCAGCTACTGTCTGGCTTTGTTTTCTTTTCAAAACAGTTTAGCTATGCCTCGTCATCTCACCCAGGATAATTAGTGTATTGTTTTAAGCCAAGACGTTGATGGCAAATTTCTATATCACAATAAAAATATAGCTATAGAGCAATCAACATAAAAATAAAAATGTACTTTCTTCATTTAATAATAAGAATAAAATGAAGGTGGGGGGCAAACTGCAAAGGGAATTAATATAGTGAAGGAAAAAATGAAATGGTGAACTTACTGTACTATATAATAATGCAGATTTTACTATATCTGTCTTAAATCTATTTAATGTTGCAATGCAATATTCCTTCAAAAATAAATTTAAAATCTATAGTTGAATACAGATTCAGCCTGTCCACATCCAAATAAAAATTAGTAAAAAAAAAGAATCTTCATTTCTTTCAATCACATACTCATAAGAACTTGTTTTCTCATCTTTTGTAGATCATGGGGATTTTAGAATCTTTTCAAAGTAATTGTAAATAAAGAATGAAAAAGGATTAATTAAGCAAACAATTAGGTAGCAATCAAGGACTTGTTTTACTGAAGTTATTTTGACAATGTGGATAATGTGCCTATGGAAACTAGAGAATTAATCATAAAGATTTTTCAAAGATGAATCCTAATACTTCAAAGAACATAGAAATTTTTCAGTGTTTTTGTCTATTCCTTTTTAAGGGATTTAAACATAAAAGCTCAAAATTTCACTCATTCTTTCCTTGATTTAAATACATTGTCTGATTTGGTTTTACCTGAAATAAACCACTGAGAGTTAAATATTTCATAGGGAAGTATGTTAATTCCAAGTGGCAAGAGACCCCAGGAGAGTACTGAATAATAAATAACAGCGTTTCTTCTTTGTTAGCCTCTCATATCTATGCTTACTGAATATCATGCTGAGCATCCAAAGAAAGTATGTGTTTGTGTGAAACAGAAGTGACATACTAGAGAGCCAACTTCAGTCTAACTTCAGAGGATTTCTTGCTGTGCCATCCAGACAGTTAAATCACCACATTCCCTTGGTGAGATACCTGGAACACAGCAGTGCCTAGAAAGTGAAATTGAATTTATTTTATTTTTAGCCATTTTCTTAGAACCATTTCAAGTGGGATTTTAAAGGATTGATTATTTTAATGATTGCTTGTTTGGCTATTATATTTCACGTAAGTGAATTTCTCCAATAATGGCTTATAACACATTTTACTAAATGGGTTAAATCAGAAATAGAACTACAATTAAATAACTGTGTTGATAAAATACTGAAATAAAGCGGAGAATTTTAACAGACATATAAGAATGTTGCTCTGTAATATTAATCAACTTCTGTGACTTCACAGTTGGTATATTACAACTAAGATGAATGGTAAAATGAAAATGAGCAATAATGCTGAAATAATATTATGTATCATGAATTCTAAAGAAAGGTTAAATATATAGAAAACTTAACTCTAAGCAAGAAAAGTAATCTTATATCCACCACTATCACCACATCTTAAGAGATGATAAACAATTAGCACATAAGAAGACCCTTCCAAGCATAAAAGCAAGGATCTGTTTTCCTTTGATTGCTACTAAAACAACAATATAAAATCTCACCCACAGAAATCTTGTTTTAATAATGATGTGAAATGATTTATAGATTCTGTTCTAAACTATTCTCATTTCCTCATCTTTAATTCTTTTTAAAACTTTTTTGAATTATATAACTTCAGGAAAATAGTGTTTTTTAATGTTTTTTAGTTGATGCAAAAAACTAGAGTGTTAATTTATTCATTTTTGATATTTGAAAGATTATATTTTTAATAAACTTTTCCTTTCTAAATATATTTAATATGTATAGATTCTTCTACTGCATACAGATAGCTTAATATATATACACCAAAATATGATTTCATAATAAATATCAATTGGAGTTACACCTTAACAAATGTCAGCTAAATTCCTGCCAATGTTCCACAAAGTTTGCTTAGAAAATAATAATTTTCTTAGACTATATTAGCAACTTACAACATCGATTTTAATTATTGATATGATGACATTTGCATCTCTTTGAAATCCCTATGTTGAAACTTAATATCCGGGGTGATGGTATTTGAATGTAGTGCCTTTGGAAGTGATCAGTTTATGAGGGAGGAGTCCTCAGAAATGGGATTATAAGAATCAGGAGAAAAGTTGCTTCCACTGTCTATTCTCACCCATGTGAGAAGACCATGAGAAGTCTGCATTCTGTGAGCCTTCCGAGGGCTCTAATAATGCAATCATGTAGGCAAACTGATCTCAGACTTTCAGCTTTCAGAATGTAAGAAATAAGTTGCTATCGTTTATACTTCACCTAATCTGTGGTACTTTGTAAAAGCGCTACTAAAAAACTGAGAAAAAATGTCTCCTGACTACTTTTTTAGTTTTATGCTTGAGTTCTTTGGACAACTGTGACAAATTGTATTTTCCAAGAAGATCACAACTGCTATTTCCTATCATACATGTCTTTCTGTAAATTGATCTCTCTCTCTCTCTTCAACAGAGAGAAATGGAGTCTCTCCATATGTTTTCATCTAGTAGGTCTTGTGATTGCCCTGACTAATAGAATGCAGCAGAAATGATGTAGTGTCAGTTTCAGGGGTTGACACTAACACTCCTGGAAGGTCCTATTGTCTGTCATGAAGCACAATTATCCTGATGCTATCAGGCTGTGCAACATTTAGGTTTCATGCTCATGGAGGGGCTCCTGGAGTGAGCTATTATGTGAATAGAGAAAGAAATTAAGACAAAGAGACATAGAGACTGAGAAATAAATCAGAATCATCAGAATTTCAGAAAATTGAATGAAGAAGTCATCTTAAAAGTAAAACCTCAATCCCCAGCCATCTGAGCCAATACTACTTAGATTAGAAATAAACTAAGCAAATTAACTCTTCCAGAATCTCTGACATTAAATATGTGGACAAATAAAATGATTTTTACGCCATTGAATTTCAGAGTGATTTTTTACTAATTTTTCGTGTGGCACATATTCACTGGAAGCAGAACACTAACAACAAGGTAGGGAGAGGAAACTGGAAGAGTCTCAAAGGGGAGACTCTAAAGATCGAGAGGGAAATGCATACAGAGTGGAAAAGTTGACTTTTCTATGTACTAACAAAATTTACTGAAAGCGGTGCCTGCGATAACATCCATAGGTGTGGAAAACATTTCCCTGCTTTCTAATTTCCTTCACTGCTCTATTAATTAAATAGACATTAAACAGACTATATGATACAAATGAATTGACAAAGACACTCAGGCAATTGAGGTTTATATGCCAGCCTGAGCTTGGAAGAAGTTGTCTGGGGTTTCAGAGAGGAGGCAAACAATTCACAGGAATATGAGAAGTACAAATGCTTGATAAACATATGTTTGTCATTCCATGCAGAGAATTCTTTCTGATAGAAAAACTTCTCTCTAGTAATAGCTCTCAGGTCACCTATATAATTTTTTTTAGGCACTTAGGGATAGTTAAGAAGCTTTTCCCAAGTCTATCAAAATAAATCATTTTGTAATTAAGTGACAGACCACTGGAGTGTGGACATTTCCCAAATTCATGCGAAGTCCAGGACCTGGGTTTGAAACACAGTATTGGGTTAGGAGTGGGGTTATCAAAAATAAAACAAATAAATAGAGATGTTTCTTCTTCCTCTTTATTTCTTCCTTAAATATTTATTTCTCCTTTCTCCTTCTACCTCTCTTAAAAAAAGATTTTACGCACGCCAAAATATCACATTAGATGGTGACATATTCTGCTCCCTCTCACATGGCAAATAGAAAATGTTCTTAATGAACTACCAGACCCAGAAAAGAAGCTAGTCAGACAAGAAGTTGAAAGTGCTAACTGGTGTCTTTAAGCTATAAAAAGCCCAACACATTTATAGAGACCCAGGAAGATGAAATTTCATGGAAAGAGAGAGATCAAGTTCAAGGAGTTCTAAGGCATCTGATGTAAGTAAAAGGCTATCTTGAAAGTAGTTTCCAGCTTCAGTCATCCTAGCTGACAGACACATTTAGATACAAATAGTCTAGACAATCACCTTGCAAATTCCTATGTCTTAAATTGTGAGTAAAATAAAGTATTTTAAATCAAGTTTGGAGTGCTTTGGTTATAAAGCAGTAAGTAACTGGAGCCTAATTACTGATACCCATATGTAACTATAATTTAAAGAGATTGTTTTATTTATTTTGATTTACAGATAATAGGTTAGAATACTGGTAATAAATGAGTTAAGATGGTATAATTTCTATACCAGTAACATCTAGAATACTATATTACATATGTATGTGGATTAATTTATGTTAAAGCATTTTATTTTTAGAGGAGGCAAATATAATTTTAAATAAGTCTAACAGTTAATACAGTTAAAAACTAATGTGTATATGTAACTACATAGTGTTTGTGAATGTTTCCTCTCAGTCTTTTAAATATAATATTCCATTACTGCCTGGCATCCATTTTTGTGGATGAGTATGTTTTTGACTATTTGTCACACCTTTGTAGTCAATTTTTCTTTTCTCTCTTTGATAGCTTTAACATTTTTTCTTTTCTTATATCTGAAACATCTATGATGGATTGAGGGTAAAACAACCCTAATCATTCCCTCTAGCAATCCATGGTATTTTCAGTTTGAAAATAAGATAATTTTTCAGTTTTGAAAAAAATTCTATGACTTTTTCGCTGTAGATAAATGTTTCCACCTACTTTTCCACCTTGTTATCTATGGCCAAATCATAAGTATATTCTATGAGTCTCAATATCTTTTTTTTTTTATTGGCCAGGTGAACTTCTCAGTATATTCTGCCATTCAGTATCTCTCTCTTAGTGTTGAAAATTATGGTAATATGGGGTGTTTTATTTTTCTATCATGTCTGTATTCAAATTCCAAGACCTGTAATTTTATTTTTATATTATTTCATACATAAATCTGTCTTCTTTGTTTCATAATTTCTTTCTGTTTTCAGGGTTTTTTTTTTTTTTTTTCCATTTTCTCTTTTAAGAACATCAATATACTTCAAAACTGTTTTGAAATTGCTCTAATGTTCGTATCTCATTGACTCTTGTTTTTATTAGTGCTAACATTTCCAGTACCATTTGAATATTTGCAAAAATCTCACATGACAGGTCAATTTCTCTCTCTCTGTCTCTCTCTCCCCCCTCTTTCTGTCTCTGTCTCTCTCTCTCTCCGCCCACCCCATTCGCCCTCCATCATCTTTCCATCTTGTTTCCTCTCCTTTTACCATATCTGTACAGTGGTTTTCCATTTTTCTCCACTTAACTTCCCAGGCTTCATCTGGAATCAGTAATTATAGATTTCCATATTTTAATGACCTAGGGCTATTCTAGATCTAGCTCTAGATCTAGTTACTGAGTTAACAGGTAGTTTAAAAAAAGATTGCTTCTGGGATGATTTTTTTTTTTTTTCACGTTTCTCTTTCTTTTAAGATGAGCAGCTTTATTAAAGCCATATCTCTTACAAATGGTCAAAGTCTCCTTTTTAAATCTCTTTCATACATGGGTAGAGTCTCATGCCAGCGCCATTTTTATGCCAAGTGGCTTCTTGTCCTTTGTCCCAGTGATTTGCTGTTCAATATCTCTACCTGCAAGTGTGGAAATGTGATGATGTGATGCCTCTGCTGACTCAGAGTTCTTAATGCCAGTATATTCATGGAATTAGCACCAATTTTTTTAATGCTTTTTCTTTTTTTAATTTTAGTTTTGTTGAGTTAGGAAGAAAACGGAAAATTAGAAAATTAATTTGCAAAGTCATCCTGACTAGAAATCTCAATATTTCACTGTCACTTATATTCCCTGTTAGCATCATGACCCTCCAAATTAGGCATCAAAACCTCATTCTAAACATTAGGCAATATCCAGCTTCTTTTCTACATATCTATGTGGTGTAAAGAATATTTAGCCAGTAACATTTCAGGACAATAAAATACTAAAAATGAAAAAGTTTTAACATAGCTATTAAAATATGAAATTTCACTTTATGAAAAAAAAAAAAACTAATACAGCAATAAAATGCTTTAATAACAACTTTTGATTCTTCCTTATCCAGAAATATAGACTATTCCAAGCTAATTGAACTAAGAATGTGCTTTAGACTGACTAGTCTATTTTTTGTGCGTATATTGAATACTATTGTTATATCTGGTTGATCTGTAATGTCTTACATTATGTTGTTCATCATAATTGACAATCATTACTTTTATCCTTCTTGATCTTAATGGCCGTATAGTATTTCTCTCCTTTTCTTTATAACCAGATACCTGTAAGTATTTCTCAGTGGGATCTGTCCTCTTGCTCTGCTCAAAACAGGAAATTATTTTTTTATTCACTTTGGTGGAAAATACGTAACTTGTTTTCATTTAAAAAAGTGATCTTTGATAACAAAGCAATACAAACACTGAATTTCCACAATCAGCATCACTGAAGTTTATTCCCAACCAGCAGTTTTCCTTGTCTCACAATTTAGTTACTTTATGGTCAATAATACATTATTCAAATAAATATGCCCTGTCAAATACTGATAGTATATATGGAAAGTCACAGTTTTTACTGTTAAGAAAATAAAGTATTTAGAAAGACGCTGAGGAAAATTGTCAGCACATTTACTTTATTTCTGTGCAGGTTAGATTGCAAGAAGTGGACACGAGCAACAGAGATCAGGCAGGAAAAATGTTGTAAGGGCAACAAAGTGACAAAGGACTAAGTTTTGATGACTCTAAGAATGAACAGCAAACCAAATAACAGCATAAAGAAGTCAACAGTAACTGAGAAATAAAGAGCAGTAAAGTGATGATATTGATAAAAAGAAGGGAAATGACAATCAGAATATTAAGAACACATTACATTTACCAAGTACTGACTATATTTTAAGATAGGGAACCAATATAATGCTAATATTGTAACAAAACTTATAAAGAGAGCCATTTTAATAAGAAAAGTTGCTATTGAGTTACAAAAATTCCGTGACTGCAGGCTGTGTTAAAGGAGAAACCCTGGGTTAAAGATAAGTGGTACACAGTTCTAGGGCATCAATGAATACACAATTTAAAATTATATATTTGTTATTTTTCAAAATTTAATTATACTTTAATCAAAATTTAGTTTAATAAAAATAAGTTCCAAGGACTTAGAGTAAAAGAAGGAATTTTATATTTTGTTGATCAGTTCAGTAAATAATTAATGAAGCAATGTCTTTTTCTTTTTAAATTTTTTTTATTCCTGAATCATTCTCAATATGACTACTTGTCCCCTGATTGTGTTGCTTAATTGACAAATAGTGTGTCTCTACAACACCAATATCACAATATAGTAAAAGTCACTATAGAAGATTAAAAAGTCCATTGCTTCTTTCTGCAAATGCATTTTCATGTTCATCCGTAAATTAATTCAAAAGAGAAGTTATTGTTACAGATATGCAGAAACCTAAAATATTCCTGAATCTATAGAGATTTCTGGAATTATTTCTTTGAAATAGTTTTTGTCCTAAAGTACTTTGAAATACATAGTGAATTTACAAAACTGTAACAAGTTTTCTGGATCTTTATTCAAATAATAAAGACCCCAAAAGAGAAGAATTGTCAGAATATGGAAATTGGAGTCACCATACTAATATGGCTTTATTGCTTTTTTAATTTAAATTTAATAATTCTAATAGATAGCATGTACACTCCAAAATGAATGTATTAATGTAAAGCTTACAGAATGTCATTTATGTTCTTTTCCACCTTGGCAAAAGAACTCTACTCTGTAGAGTTCTCTATGGAGAATTCTTTAACACTGGGTGGCGCTATATCCTAACAGAAAAAAATGTATTAACCCTGCATACAGTTTTTGCTAGCTTCAGTTCATTTTTGTAATCTTGAAATCAGGTATACCTAGATATTATTTTGCCGGTTCTTCTGATATTCCATTCACATATATATTGGTGCAAATTGATCTATTATCAAGGAAATATCAACAATGTTGGTCTAAGTAACATTCATGATTAAAGCATTATGACAAACTGGGAAGAAAATTAAGCATTTAACAGAGAAGTATTTTTCTCGTATTGATGACTGAGAATACTTGTTGGTGGGAAGTATTAAAATGTACAAATTTGCATAGCTGTGAATTCTAAAGTAGTGCATTTTCTATTACATGGTTGATTTTAAATAGTGATGCAACAATTCATCAATTGTAGTATCAAATTGAGATTTTTACACATCTAGATCTTCCCAGAGCCACTCACACAGATTGAGTTATCCTTTTCAGGAAACTGAATACCAAGGCATTTATATTGAAAATGAATAAACATGAAGGTTTTCTGAAATGTTAACAGAATATTCTTTATACAAAAATTAAAAAGTACAGTGTAAGTATTTACTAAACATTAAAATCTCTGATTAAAATAATAATAGAGCGTAAATACTTATTTGAAAGCAAGGACTTTTTTTCTTGGAAATAATATATAACTAGCATGTATTATTTTTATTAAATATTAAATACAGAATAATATCATATGAATGTCTACTTTTGCCAACTCCTTCCTTCTTGTACACGTGTATATCCACACCTGGAGATAAAAACTGAAGCATCCATCCAGTCTTCTGTCTCTGATGTTTTCATTTCTGAGTTATGTGAGATTAGAGAGTATTTGATATGTTATTAAAATTTAAGGTATCTCTTCTTAAAATTGCGCGTTCAGTATTCTGGATTAATTTTATTTTTGATATAATGTTATAAGATATCTTTATATCACATAATTATATTTTGTTAACCATTTGTTATAACCGTTGTATTTATTTCAGTCTGTTATTTGTTTATCAGCATCATATAGACCATCGTTAATTAATATAAGCTGTAAGTTATTAGTTATCTCCATCAATCTTTTATTTTTGAGTTTTGTTTTTGAGCCTTACTTAAAAATCATTTCCACCCCCAAATTTCAAGATATCTGCATCTAATTTTTTAGTGCTTTCATAAAGTAGATTATTATATTTATCTCCATAATAATTATAAAGTTCAGTTTTTATAAGTTACAGGATGATACTGAATACTTTTTCTCAAATGGATATCCAGTTTTCCAAACCATTTCTTAAAGGGGTTATTCTTTTCCTTTTGAATTGAAGCACTGCTTTAATGATAAATTCAAAATCTCTTGAGTTGCAGGATTGAACTCCCTAAGAGTTCAGAACAGGTCTTCCTAAGATGTGTAGTTTCAAAACATATTGTTGAGATAAGGTCAATTAAGACCCAGAAGTCTCAAGAGAAACATTTAGCTCTCTTTTAGCTACTTAAAGAAAAGAAATTGAAGGTATTATTCAGAATTACAATTTTTACCAGGAGCAAACTTTCAACCAAAGAAATGTGTCTATCTGGTAGGGTAGGTAGCCTATTCCAGAGTATCTGGTCTTCATCATAGGTTAATTCCTGAAACATCTTCAATTACATGGGGGTGTCACCTCTTGTAAGTGAGTTAGGTAAAACATTAATATACTCCTTCAAATATGTTAAAAAATCTTTTTATTTTTTGACATGTCTTATAAGTTACACAATGAACTCACAAATGGTTATAAAATATTATCTTTCTCAAGAGATTTAAAAATTGAATCCTTAATCTGGAAACCAATAATAATGTTGACCAAGTAAGAAACAATTACGCTTTGCAAGAAGAATAATGATTTTAACAATTTTGCAGTGATTGTGTCTTTACTTCAATTAATACATCAAAATGATTCTGTAGAGTTTGGCTTATTTGACTTATTTTAGACATAGAAAAACACAGTATTAATATAAATAAAACCTTTTGACCTAGATATGCCAATATCTCTAAGTTATTTTTCCCATTATCTAACAGAGATAGAAGACCACAAGTAGGTGCCTACAAAAAAAAATTTATTCTTTGGCCAAAGAAGGAAAAGGGAGCTCATGCTCTAAAGGACTTCCCCATCCCATACATATGGACAAAAGGCTATATGGTTTTATTCAAAAGCAGGCGAGAGTGGGGGAAGCAGTTGGGTATTTGATGACTGCAAACTTCCAGAAGAAGAGGACGAGCATTCTTTGAACAGTGTATCTACCTTTAGGAAAACTATCTTTACTTTCAGTCTTCATTTGCTTCATAACTGGAGCTGTTATGTCTCAGAGGAGAAGGAATTTCATGTATCATTCCTTTTGACCCTTGTCTCATCTTTTCTTCCATATTGCTTGATTCCCAACTCTAGCCACTTCCTTTGTTTCCTGTATTTTACATTCCAACACCTAGAAAGCCCAGCTGCTATCATTTTCTAATCTATAGCTAGACATTCCATTGCTTTCTGAAGAGCTCTGACGCAGTTCTGGTGATTCAGCAGCAGATTCTGGTGCCTAAAAATAAATGCAACTGAGCCACATGTTAGCGTTAGTTCAGCCACTTTGAGGGAATAGTCACCTACCTGGTGGCAGAGAGTTGGCCATCTAAGATAGCTTACAAAATATTATTCTTTGATAATTTCTTGATAGGGTGAAAATACATATACCATTTTAAAGGGGACAACACCGTTTTTTTTTTTTTTTTTTTCATATTTTCAACTGTCCTGTCATTATAATATGGATATCAATTTTGTTCTGTTTTCAGTAAACCAGGGCTCTCTTTAACAGGGGGCAAACAAGGGCAGTTGAGGTGCCCAGGGCCAAATCTGTTGAGGGTGCCCCAAATCAGCTGCCCCTTGTGTCCCACAATAAAGATAAGCACTGACTGTGGTGGGCTGCAGACTGCTATTGCTATTCCTGCCCCAGGTAAGGAAACGGGAACTACATAGGAAGAGGATTACTCCCACCCAGAACATATCTCTTTCTTTAGTTGGTGAAGAATATTGCACTATGGTCCAGCTGCAGGCAAATTACCACTATGGAGAGTTATCTCTGGCATTATGGAGGTTGTCTCTGGCACTGTTGGAGTTATTGGGCATTTCTAGCATTGACTCGTTAAAGTGGCATGTGTTTTAGTTAGGACATTTAGAGCAGGACTTAGAGAGGCACCAGATTTTTTTTTTTTCGCCAAATTATCTAAAATTCCTTGCACCGGAACTGCCTGTTTATACGAAGTCTCCCTGAACCAGTCAAAAGTTAATACTATGCATTCTATGCAATTGCTAATTGTCATCACATAGTATTTATTTGGTGCTGGCCTGGCTGCTCTGCTCCTGCATGAATTGCTCTGTCTCCTCCCCTCTTCTTAGTTGCCAGTGCATAACCTGATCCTGTTTTTTCCCACCCCGTTCTGTCTCAAGGAAATATGGTCAGCCTATTTATTGACCCAAGACTTATTCTCCATTGGATTACCTTCAAATGCTGGAAAGAAGTACAATATTTACATAGAGTCTGAGATGCTATGAACTGTTTTTATTCTGAACATTTCTGATACCAATTTTTTTTTTTCCTTTTTCCTCACATCAATTCTCCAACTCTCTGGAAACCAGCTGGGTGTTTTGCAATGCAGTTTAGTTCTGATATTAACTACCTAGAGTTTAACAGATTCCACTGCTTGAGGGTTCAAAAAATATCACCCCCCACCCCTCCAAGTTTCTCAGAATTGGTCTCCTGTAGACATTCCAATCAGAAACAAAGAAAATTTTGAGTGAGGACAATGACTACTCCTGAAGGAAAGATGAAGTTTTTGTCTTTTCTCTAATCCTTTTGCCTTTCGCTTAGTCAAAGAAGAGATTACCACCCTGTCTTAAACCTGCACTGAAACAAGTGTTCAGTGTTCTCTTATCTGCTAGAAGAAGGCAGTATAGGAAACTTTTAATTCAAACGTATATTTTTCTGTAAAGTGTTCTCCTTCTCTAGAAAACTTATCTTTATTTTCAGTAAGAATGAGTCGTCCCTTTGAGGAAGGGGCAAGTAAAGAATCCCTCAGTTTTTGAAGTTCTTCACAAACTGGATGTACAGATTAACAGTAGGCATGATTATTAAGAGAAAAGTCCAAATTTAATAACATACATAAGGAGAATTCACATGGAATTCCAAGGTAACTGGCCAGACAAAAGACTTATATTCTGCACTGAAGCATGAGAAAAAGGGACATGGGGAATGAAAGAGAGAGGTAAAGGCCTCTTGTGTCAGGGAAGGATGACTCATCTTTACTCTGAAAGTAAGAATAGATTTAATTTCCATTTCTACCTTCTAAGGGAAAAGAAACAAATACAACTTCTTGATTAGGTGAAGATTGGAGACTTAGGGAATAATAAGGACTTCTTTGATTAAGTGAAGGGTGAAAGAATAAACAGAAAGGCAGGAATTTCTTCGCCTATGTTGTCTCCATTGTTCTTTTTTTAATTAAACTTCTTTTATTGCAATAACTTTTATTCAACACATTAAAATAAACTCATATGTATGGGTTGTTCCATTGTTCTTGACTGGGGAGATCAATTCTGAGTGACTTGGGTACTATGTTTAAGCTCTCTCAGCTCTATGATGTGAAGAACTCCCTTCCTCTATTCTTGATGTTCTTGATGCCCTTTCCCATACCTCAGCACAGGGTTTGTCTGATCTTTATACATTTTGAAAGAGACAGAATAAGAGGTTAAGCCTTGAAAAAAGGATCAACATTAAATAAAAATACCAGCATAAGATTGGGCAGCAAAAACAAAAACAAAAAACAACAACAACAAAAGACAGTTAATTAGCAAAAGGAATATGTTATATAGGAGGAAGACATAAAACAAAACATTTTCCCATTACCTGGTTTATATAAGTTTGGGGGTCATCTCTTGACTTTACCTCCTCTTTCCTTTTTTCCTTTCAAGAGGAAAGTTCACTCTCACTTTTGAGAGTGCTTTTTCTTTTTCCCTTTTTTTCTTCAATAAATGTTTTCTTACTCCTTGAAGATTTGTGTTGTTCTGAAATGGTTAGAACAGGCAGTTAGGTAGACATAAGCTGGGGATAGATAAAAGACATGTCTGAGTAGCCGAATAGCAAAAATGACGATGGTTATATCAACAAAAAGAAACATGTAGGCAAGAGGCAGAAAGAAACTACAGGGGTAAAGGAATGAGGAAGGAGGACGTAAGGAAAGGAGATCTGAAACTACTGGCGGTTATGCAAAATATCCAAGAGAGACAGTCTTGAAGCAGTCCTCTGATGGGCCACTATGATAAGGGAAAGGGTTGCAAAGGGACCTGTTTGCTTCAAACTCCATACCCCGGAGTGATTGAAGTCACCAGATGAACCCTTCATGTATGTACTGTTTTGTTATCTATTAAATTCTCACCTAACTTTGCTCCTTCTGTTTGTCTGACATTTCATATTTTTTCTTATGCTGAAGACAAAAGACCAAGGACCACTTGTTCATGGGTAACAAAATTCCTTTTGGAGACTGAACTCAAGAAACTAAGATGCCAGGTCAAGGAAGAACCAGGCGTGTTAGACAGGGTGCAGTTAGAACTGGGGTAATGGTCAACCCCTTTTGGTACTTGGCTGCCGTGGCACTTGGCCAAGACCGAGACCAAACTGAGTGACCCATTAAAACTAAGACATCTCCCCTTGACCCTCTGCCAACCTCAAGCACTTCTGGAACAGGGTCTCATCTATGTCCTATATCACAAATGTCATTAAATATGGGCCTTTCTTCTACTAATGGTGCTTTATGTTAATTTGTTCATTCAATCAGTGAAGAACCTCAGAGAGATGAGAAGATTTCACTTGCTCCCTAACAACAGCTTAGTCCCACAAACCTGTCCCATACTTCATAGACCAGCTACAAGTCTTAAGCCTCTCATACTTATAACTGACTGCTATTGGTTTGATCATTTGCTAGAATGGCTCATAGAATTCAAAAAATTGCTTTTTTACAATTACTATCTTATAATAAAGGATTTAACTCACAAACTACCAAATTAAAGAGACACCTAGGATAAGGCACTGGCAAGGAAGTAGAGTTTTCATACCCATTCTGGTATATCTCATTTCTGTCACCTCAATATACTCATCAATTCCAAGGATCTTTGAACCCCATCATTTAGGGGGTTTATGGAAATTTCACTTCATGTGCATGATAAATTAGATCATTAATCATTGGTAATTCATTCAATCTCTAGCCCCTTTTCCACTCTAGAGGTCAGGATGAAGCCGAAAGCTTCAATTGTCTAACCATGCCTAAGGCCCAGGAGACCAGCCTCCATTCTGAGGACCATTATGAATCTAAAAGTTAACTTATTAGTATAAATTATGGTGTTGTTGAAAGGGTCTTTTTTTAATAACAAAAGATATTCTTATCACCCTTATCCATCAGAAGGTTTTCAAGGGGTTTTAGAAGTTCTGTTTTAGGAACAGAAGGAAAAGATAAATATATATAATACACATACACACATACATATATATCTATACATATACATACACACACATATATACATATATATTTGCTGTATTAAAAGACACATAATTTATAAAATTGAATATAATATTCTAATAATATATTCAGGTTTCTGTTGTTTGTGTTTTTGTGAAAAAATGTCTAACACTAAATTTTGCAACATATAAAAACTATTATATTTTAAAACATTAAATAATTTTTAAAAGAAAAATTTCACTATAGTCATAATAAAACAATGCAATGATTTTGATGGTAAAGTACATTGATTAAATAATGAAAGATAAGGATTATTTGAGTATTTTTAAAAAATAGAAAATATAGATTGTGGACTATGATCCTATAATAATACATATATTACTGATTCATAATTTAAAGTTTCCTTCAAGTTTACAATAATTGTTTATAATTGGAACCACTCAGTTCTACATTTAAAACCATGAAGATGATAATTGACGTGTATTAATGAGGTAGGTTAGTCAGCTATAGAAAACTTAGCTATCTGGTCAAAGGGGACATCCTATTGAAAACAGATGAAAATAAACAAATAAACAAACAAAAAACCTGACAAACTATATAAGGATCGAAATACATGGTTAAATACATGGACTCCTTTAAAAAGGAAAGACTTCCCCTCCACCAAGGAAATCCCACCCTTTTCACAGGAATCTCATGCATATTCATCAGCCTTATGTAATCACTCCCCAGTGATTCCATAAAAATGCCAGCTTCTCAACTCCTATGCATGTCTATCTATATCTTGCAGCAAACCAACATTATTCTCGTGTACTTTTTCTATCAAGAATTCATCTATAATATGACTTCCAAAGACTTAGTTCAGATATCATTTTAGCAGTTTGTGGATTAAAATTTAATTATATGCATTAATTTAAATATGCTTGATTGAAAGTAGTAATTAATTAATCAACTTAGAGGGTTCATTTTCCTTATAGCAATATTATCATTTTAGATACCATGGGATCTATACACATAACATTCAAATATCAACAATATGAACTGCTCTATATTTTTGTCATAAATTTGTTTCAATTATTTTCTAAGGCAGTATTCATTTAAAATTATTGTTGAAACTCTAACTTAATTCCACGTGAATGACTACGATGCTAGACTTTTTCATTTCAGCTTACAATTTAATAGAGGACACTCAGAATTCTTCATAACAATATCCCTTATATACATGGCATCTGAATATATATATCTTCTAAACAGGGATACCGCAAAAACAAATTATTTTAATTCATGCTCTAACAATTCACAAATGATTACTATCTCATAAAGAAAGAGATAAAAACTATTTGCTGAAGTATTTTATATTGACTTTTGTAAATTAGTTTTAAGACTAAATTAAGATGTTAACATTTACCTTTCGATATTTTGTTATTACTAATGTGATTTCCGTCACAGATTTTAACATCTAACACTATTCTTATAGAGAAAATGTTTTTGGCAACATACGGTAAAGACAATTTCATGATTTTTTTGGTACATATTATCAAATGCGTTTGAGAAAAATATGACACTCCAATGTATGTCTACACTATTTTGCTGAAGAATTTACATAGCAACTCATATTTTTTTCTCAAATAAAAGTTAAGATTTAAAATATCTAAACAAAAATTAAAATATTTTAAGACTCTCATAAGTTTGATATTTTAAAGATTTATATATGCAGCTTCATGTTCTTGAGTATTTCAAAATTATACAATTTAATATGCACTTTTACATGAATGGTGTACATAGGATAGTCTTATAGATGTTTATTGTTTATAACATTTTTAAGAAGATTAAACAAATTTTTGATACTTGAAATGCTTATATTCATAATGCCTTAACAAGTTCTAATATTTAATATACCCTGAGCCTCCACATATATTTTTAACCATTTTTAAAGGTCAGAGTATGCCTACTTTCTTTGTGATGTAGCTTTGAACACTTGGGTGTTAGTATATTTAAGTAACTCAAGTCAATATTGCATCTAAGCAATTTTTTAAAATCAAAATATTAGAAATATTCATCCAGATTTCCTAGGAAATTAGGATAAATTTAGAAGTTCACAACAGAAATTGAATAGGAAGTTGTTTGCTGATCTCAAGCTTCTTCTCCCAGGTCTGGGAAGGTTTCATCACCTTTTGCCTTAAGAACTTCAGAACTATAATGGTTCAATTCTAGAAATGTTCACCAGGTTATATGTCAAATGAACAACTTTCTTTCATTCTGCACCAGAGAATCCCATTATTTGGTTATAAGCTAGAGTGCTGAAAGCATAAATGCATGTTTGTGTCTGTCTTTACAACATTTATAACTGATGGTTTAAGATCTTTGAAATCATAAATCATTTCTTCTATTTTGTTTTTAACTCAAACAGCAACAATTAATAAGAAAAAATATTGTTAGACAACTGCTTGTTTGTTTTGCCATTAACAACAATGTGGATGAATTTTGAGATACTCTGTGAAATAAGTCAGACGAAGATAAGTGATGTGTGAGCTCACTTCTATGTGGAACCGAGAAAGCAAAAGAGAAAACAAAGCAAAACAAAAACAAACTCATAGATTCAGAGAACAGATTGGTGGTTTCCAGAGGCAGGAGTTGGCAAAATGGATGAAGGATATCAATAGGTACAACTTTGTATTCTAAAATAAATATGCCCTGAGGATATATTGCATAGTGTACACTATGGTACTGTAGTTAATAATGCTACAGTGAATATTGAAATTTGCTATAAGAGTAGATCTTCCAAGCTCTCTTCATTAAAAATGAAAATTTATAAATATATGGTGATGGATATTAAACTAGACTTTTGTGGTGACCATTTCATAACACACAGAAATAATGAATCATTATGCTTCATGTTTGAAAGTGTTGTGATGATATATGTCAAAATACTTCAAATAAATGAGATAAAAGATGGAAGACACAGGAAAAATTAGAAACTAAAGAGAGGTTCTGTCACCAAGGAGACTCTAAAAGAGTTTGAATAGTTAGAGCCATGATCATATTACTTTTTAGAGAAGGTATTTTGAATTTATTAGAGGAAAAACTATCTTTATCATGGAGCTGACAATCTAGCAGAACAATTTGACAATAGGCAAATAAAAAGCAGAGCAATTTTGTAATAAACAAGTAAAAAAGCAGAGTATGCATTGTGATACCCTAAAAGAAGTAAAATTAAGTGATACAGTGTGATTGATATAGTGAACGAAGATCTTTCTGAGAATTAACATCACATTTAAGACCGTAAAGACGTTACCATTTAAAGGCTTGGAGTCAGAAAAATAGCAAATGCAAAGATCTAGATGAAGAAAGGGCTAGGCATGTTAGATGAAAAGAAAGAAAACGACAGCAAATTGAATAGAATAAATGTGGAAATCTACAAGTTAAAGGCTAGTTTGGAACAGCTGGTGAGAGTCATAGCATAGGGCATGGCTAAGACTACAATTTTATTGCAAAATGGGCATCTATTATTTGTTGCTTAAAAATAGAAGGCTAAAGCGCACCTCTATGGGTCAGTGGGTAAAGTATAGGCCATATAAAGCCTTGGACTGGGGATTTAAAAAAGTAAGGGGAATGATGCAATGTTAATTACATGTTTAAAATCTACCATTGCAGCTAGATGGATTATTAATGAAAACATATTGAATTGGGAAACTAGTTAGGAAAATATCAGAGATGTTCAGATAAGAGATATATCAGCCTTTGTAGCAACAGAAGATACAGTGAAAAGTCATTGAACAAAGAGATGCAGATGCTCATTGACAGGACAGATAGAAGAAGTAAGGGAAAAAGAGAAGTCAAAATGATTCTAGAGTTTAAAACTTAGAAAGCAAATGAATATTAACTGTGTTATTAACAGAGAAGTAGAAGTATATATATACTCTATAAATACTATAGATAGTAAAGGCCACATTCAATATATAATGTGGCTTCACAAAAAGATGCAAGACTCATTTTAATGTTACGATAATGGAAGATGAGTTCACATTATACTCAAGACTACAAAGGAAAAAGAAGTAACCATATTTTTTCTATGTAACAACTGTTCATTTCCCAAGATTAGTTTCTCTAAAGTTTGCTCTTTCATTGGCCATGGCACTATATTTTCCCTAGATAATAATATTTAATTTATTGAATTACTGTGATAAATAAATGGGCAATGTGGACTTGGATTAGTCAGACCATGTAAATAGTCCTTTTTATAAACATATTGGTAAATTTGTATATTTTAATACAGTAACATGTAAAAGGTCATATAAATGTTATTATTAAATAATATTATTTATTAAACAAAATGTAATTATCATTTATTATGTGCTAAATACTACTCTAATGTATTTAGCATAGAGTGAAAAAGACCAATGATAATTACCTTACTTTCACAGAGTATTGTATTAAAAATTCTATTAAGTTTAGCTAGAAAAGCAAACAAGTAATATGCAGATAAATAATTCATTAAACAAAGATTTATTGAAAACCAACAATATTCTCTGCACTGTTGTAGGTACAGAAAATACAGAAATGAGCATAACAGACAACATTCTCTTCTCTCATGGAAATTTCACTCTAGCAAGCAGAGAGAAGATCAGATTAAATCCTAAGAAAAGATTTATAGCACAGTGATATGATCAGCTTAGTTGGGGACAACTAAGCTGGGGACAACTTTGAATAGTTACAAAAACAAATCATATGTTCTGGGTACTCAAAAAGAGGGTATTATGCAATAGTGTGATTTATCGAGAGTCATCTAAGTGACTAAACAGAGTCCAATGGTTACAGATATTCTAAAATGTAGAAGCATGCTTAAAATATATTGATATATTTTCAATAAAGTTTTCGTTTTTATACAATTATCACATAGTGTACAATGTGATTTATTAATCATACTTAAAGAAATGAATATTATGGTTAATGTAACTTTCTAAATGAAAATGCTTCTATATTGATATGTCAAAATGATAATTGCTGTAGAGTAAAATATTTTTCATTTAAAAATGATCAAAATTATAATATTAGAGAGAAAAGTCCAGTGTTTTCAGCTCATATAATAGAGAAATAACAGTTTAAAAACAAGCAAGAATCTGAAAGATCATCAGTGGCTTATTATCTTACATTTTCTTACAAGGCTGAAGGAAATATTTCACTAAATATCTTACCTCTTTTACTAATTCTTTTCCTGCTGATATTCTTCTAATGTTCAGACTCAGTCTACATACAGCTTTCCATTGAGAACAACTGAGCTAAAATCATCAATTGCATTATACAATTAATATGACCTAAGTCCTTTTGTCAAGAGAAGTTCAAGTAATGGAAAGTGAATGGGCTTTAAAGTCTGTAATTGGAATCTCACCTATTAGTAAAGAGACCTTGATTAAATTCCTAAATCTCACTGAGGCTAAATCTAACAATATAACTCTTACGAAGTTATGACAAACTTGGAATGAGATACTACATGTAATTTATTCAACAGTGTCTTACTCATCAAAACTCAGCTCAAAAATTTCAGATTTTCTCAAGAATTAATAAATTGCCTTTTTACCTCCCTTGTTCTCCATCTTACTATGACCTTAACTTCAGACATTGTGAGGGTTAGTTAACTGACAACTTCATTCTTGACTGACATATCAGAGATTTTACCCCACATTGAGTTTCAATTAGAATTATAGTAACTTTTAAAATAAATGCTCATTTAAGACAACATTAGAGCAATTATTTTGCTTGCGTATACTTATTGTAGATTCCAAGGTAAATGACATCACAAAATTACTCTTAAAAATAGAAAATGTAAAATATTTAACTTGGCAGGTAACTTTTCTCATCAAATAATCCTATCTTATTTCATTAGCAACATTTTTCATCATCATTTCACACTCATAAGAAATTATATTTTCTTCATTGTACCATGTTTATCTGTTTATCTAAGGATGCTACTTCTTCTTCATTCCTCTTCAGCTGTTTTTAAGCCTGCTAAATCAATGTGTAATGTATATGTCCTTCTGTGTTCCCATGGAGCCATTACCATATCTATCTTGCAGTACCCTGTTGCCTAGATTATGGAATTCATTCTACTAGGTTATTTTAATCATAGTGGATTTTTAGACCCAAGTTGTATCATTCAGGTATGATTCAAACCTTAGAAATCACAGCTATAACGACTCTAAGGAACCCACAATGAAAGCTGTACTATGAAGACATATATTTAACAAATTTTATGAGACTGAATCCTCATATTTCATTGGCATAAGAATTTGTGTGCCACTTTTTAAAATGAACTAAGGGATTATCTAGTAACCAACAGGAATTTTCCCAAAAAATAAATCTCTACTTGCGAATTTCTGTCTCTTCCCAGGTATGGGACAGTAATCTTATTATTTAAATCTCTTTCAGTTGTCTTCCTTTTAAAATAAGCAGGTCAATAAATCAGATTTCTTTTTGTCCTCTAGCTGATTTATTTAATGAAATAATGTTTATGTAACTTTTCATGTATGATCCGGACTTTCAAGAAAATTGAATATTGTAGTATAATTAAGATACACTTGAAGGAATTAACAAATTTTTCCCATCCTTATACCAACCTTAAAAGATGGATAACACCTATTTTATAAAATAATAAGTGAGGCAAAGAATGAATAACTGACTCAAGGTCATATTGTCAGTAAGTGGTAGAAACGAAATATTAATTTCCTTTTCTGTAGAAGTTCTGATGTTTTAAAAAAACTAAGGAGTAAATAACAAAGAAGATGATGATGACTATGATGATGATAAAAAATATACCATATATATTTTATTCTAATCTGTCATCAATTTTAGGTTACATCCCAGTTTCTCGAAGATTTTGTGAAAAAATCAAAAATAAGATTTATTTAAAAAGCCATCTTCGAATGTAAGCTGTGCCCAATTTGGGGGGACATTAGAATGAATAAATGTGACTTATAATGGAATAAATATGTAAGTCCCTCTCCTCCCTATTGCTCTTAGCCTTTCACCTTAACATCTAAAAGCAATTTAAAGGTATATGCAAAAGTATTAACTTTTATGCCCATAATAAAATATAAAGTCAAAGAAGGAAGAGAAAATACGAACTAATAAAGCCGTGAATAGGTTCGTAAGCAAATCATTTAGTCAGTGTTGCTTATTTTGCACCTTAAGCAAAATAACGACATGTTATATGTAGTTTAGGATTTTTTCCCTTGCATTCTATAATACCAAGATGTGTTACACGTTTCTCTTTTAAGTATTATTTTCATTTCAATTTTGAAATGAAGAAGCAGTGCGAGACCACTGAGTGACTTAACCAAGGCCGATTAGCTAAAAGATGTTAGCTCTGTGCTAAAAATCCAGTTTTTTCACTCTCCTGTCAGTAACCTTTTCTTAAAATCTTTCATGCCAGAAGAAATGTCACTTCCTCTGCCACAAAGCTTTGCCTTTAATTGCTTTAGGCTATAAGTAATCTATATATCTTACAATAAGAAATGCTAATATTCATTAATCAAAGGACTTGTTGATTGGATTTGTTATTAAGGTAAAAAACATACTTTGAATAAATATTTAATTTATTCCTAAGGGCAGCAAGCAAAGAATACCATTTATTTTCTCTTTCATGCATATACAGGAAAGAAAAGGTTGCTGAGGAATAAAGTTCTCACAGGGCCCAGTATTAGACTGTTCGGGTTTACAAATTTTTGTTGCCACCAAATATAATCCATTCGTCACTTTTTATTTTAAACTCAAATGGAAATAATATAATCTTTAACTCTCATAGTACACGCTGAGTTGTAAAACCAATAAAATTTAGTTCAAATATTAAGTAAAAGGACTGACATAAACAGAACAATGGGTATAGACCACTAAATTACAAAAGTTTAATTTGGAACAAAATGCAAGAAAAATACACTAAAACTATTTAGCACTTTCAGAGCACAAACTTATTGTCAGTTGCATCTCCCCCTGTAGTACTAACATAAAGATGCAACAGTAATGCCCTTAAAACAAAGTTTAAAGACACTTAAAAGAGACATTAAAGTATTTTATAATACAGACATTTTAAAAAACTTTAAAATGGTTCAAGTTTGGTTTGTGAGCAAAATTTTCAAATGTAGAAATGGCATCGCACATTGTATAATTTAATGATTACTTGTATTACTGGTAAATAGGAAATTTTTGTATTAGCTAAGCAGATACTAAAAATAATCGTGGTACCAATAAAGTTGTGCTGCTTCCAGTTATTTTGCTAAACTTGCATTTTGATTAATTGTATTTTCATTCTTTTTTCTACTGTTATTGCCCAGAGAATGTCTCTTGTCATTGTATAAACCCAAATAGGACTAGACTAAAAGGAATGCATTAATGTCCTTCTTTTACAGGTTAATAACTCTAAGCTTGAATAACTTAGTTACTGATGACAGTTCAACACATTAGGTTAATTATAAGAGATAAGAAGCAGAATTTAATTTGATCTTCATCTTTTATAGTCATTGTTCATTGAGTTATGAAAAATAGTCAATTGGGAATAATGCTTACTGCTGGCAAGACAACAAATTCCAGAGTTATTAAAATCTATTATATGATTATTTAAAGTTTTTAATGAAGTTCTGATTAGGTTGACATATTTTTCTTTGTATTTCTGTATCTTATCTTTTCTTTTATTGTAATCATGATCATTGTATCTTTCTTGAATGTCCAAGGAAAATTGATTATTAGAATGTAAATGGTATTAATCCAGAGTACTAACTTTATTCTATTTCTAGAAAGCAGGATATTGTCATTCTAAATGAATTTTACACATTTGCATGCAAAAATAAACATTTTAAGATAGTAGCTTGCCATAGTAAGTCACAGATTCTGCTAATACTTTCTTCCTTGGAACTTGCATCCTCTCAGATTTCAGGTTCTCCATATGTAAAATGGTGAAAGTTAGCAACATTTAGAATGGCCCCAAATCAGTAAAATTCATTAGAGAGTATTCAGTAGTCAAAATTTTCTAGTGTTTTCATTCCCATTCTTTGAGAGTTAGATATTTTTTAACTAGAGAGGAGTTATTTTCTGTGTAAACAGTAAAATGGAGACATGGCTAATTAACCTCTATTAACATAAAAAAAGTTTTTAATGTTGGAATTCAAGGAACATACAATGATTATAATCACAATAAAAGAAAAGATTAGACACATAAATACAAAGAAAAATATGTCAGTGCAATCAGAACTTGATTAAAATCTTTAAATAATCATACAATAGATTTTAATAACTCTGAAATTTCTTGTCTTGCCAGCACAAGTACTCTTAAGAGCCTGTTTTATTTTATATTGATTATGCTCACCAAATCAGATGATCATTTTGTAGTTTTGAACATCACTACTAAGATGGAATTCTTCTGTTAGCTTTTTTCTACTATGTTTATCTTGACAATTTTAAGTTTTGTCAGGGTTATTTTAAATAACACGCATCATGAAATGGTTAATGGCTTTTGTGAATTATTTAGTGAGTATCAAAGAACATTTCAAGGCAAAGGCTTAGGATAAAGGCATAGTCAGAAAAATTCAAAATGCTGGGACATTGTTTTTATAGAGTAAGATGAGAAGAAAGTGAAGATTTGATTACCTTTCTACTCTCATTGCAGATGTAAAATCTATCATTTTAGCCTCATAACATAGAGGTTTGAAAACTTTTTTATTTATTCAAACTTTTTATAGGAATGCAAGCAACCCATAGAAAATTCCAGGATTATCTTGCCAAAAAATATTCGAAAAAGCACTAATTTTCAGAAAACTTGGCTTTTGCTTTCAATGTGAAATTATATAACTTAAATTCCATCCACAATTCCAGACTTGTACCTTTCTCTTTCTTATCAAAAACTTTGTGTGAAATTAAGTCAACCGGAAATAAGATTATATTAATCCAATATATACAGCATGCCGTCTTTTTTATTTTGTTAACTTTGAAAAATAAGTGTTTTTTGTTCTTTAAAAGAATTTTCTGACAACACTAAATACATTTCTATTTTAACTAGTCTACATGCACACATACACAACATGCACACAAAATCCAGGATAAGAAGCACTTTTGTTCTTTTCAAAGTGTACTAATTGCAAAATAACAGCAACTATTGCATCTCCATTTTATCTTAAATAATATTTGGAGAAGTCAGTTGCTGATTTATTCACACATAACAGCTGCAAGTCTGAAATCTAAGGAAAAGTGGTGACTGAGTACTTTACAAGTTGAACAAAGCTTTCATGCCCAATACCTAGATGGTGGTGTTGAAATACCATTCAGCACTAAAAAGTCCTAGAATTTCTTTGAAACTCAGGCAGGACTCAGGTATGGAAAGAACAAGATAATCCTGAATATTATTTGTGCCTAGGATTTAGGAAGTGTCTAGATTATTTTTTTTTAATTGATATTGAAACTAGCTAAAAAGTGATCCTATTACTGATTCAATGTGGGACACATTTATCATTAAAGCAGTTTTTAAAAGTAGCTCTTTAAAAGCTTTTTTAAAAAGTTTACATTGAAAACAATCAGGAAATGATAAAAGTCAAAAAATGATTTGAAAGCTTAAGAAGGATAAGTACATTTTAAAAAATTCATGAACTTCACACAATGTGAATAGAAACTACACTTGCCTGTGCTTTGCAGAAACCTCTTAGATCATATGATGAACGCATGTGTGCCAAGCAAACAGATATGCTGAGTAACATTCTGGGTTTTTCCCTAGCTGACTATTAAATAAAAGCCAATTTTCAAATTGTTTTAGGTTTTTCCTTGCCTTACTTCCATCCCCATCCCTGCCCATTTTTTTTTTTTTAAATCGCCTTAACCTCTTGGTTTCATACCTTCTTAATAAAGTCTCAACATTTTTATCCTTGCTTCAGTCACTGCTATTTCAAGACACTAAGACATTTGGTTTTATTCAAACAGTACAATCCCATACCAACAAAATCATGTAGAACAACCCATATAATCACGACAGATACAGAAAAAGCATTTAATAAAATTCATATTCGAACTTATAGTAAAATAGTCAACAACCTATGAGACAGAAAGCTATATTATTATATTAATGAATAACGGGAAGAGTGTATTTTATAAAAATAGCATAGTTCATGATGAATGAGTATTGATCACATAACTAAAGATGAAATAATAATAGATATTTTTATTTGAGTTAAAAACATAAGAATGTCTTTCAGCATTTATAATCAACACCATATTTTATGTTTCATTAACTTCAAGGAAAACAAACATAAGAATCTGAAAGAAATAAAAGTGTCATTAATTGCAGTTGACAAAATTGCAGTAAAAATCCATAATCTGGTGGTGTCCAGGTGGAATGGTGGTTTGATTTGCATCATCCTGCTGTCACAGTCCACATGATACGGAGGACTGGGGTTCATGCCCCAGGGTTATGGGAAATAACCAAGATGAACAACTAAAATAAAATAAATAAAAAATGCTTCCTCCTCTCTATTTCTGTCTGTCTGCCTGCTTGCCTTCATTTCTGCCTGCACCTGTCCTTTAAAAAATAAAAATTCATAATCTAAAATATGTTCATAAAATGAAGAGGTAATATAGTAAAGTCACATCATAAAATTTCAATATATAAAATTCAACTGTATTTGAGGAAAATAAATAATTGAAACATAATGATATTAATTATTAATCAAAAAACAAGAACTTGTAATAAATCTAGTTTCAAGAATTAAAAAAAGCACTGTACAGAAATTCATGGATATAACTAAGAAAAATTAAAGAAGTTCTTTAAAAATGTAAGAATATATCATGATCATGAATAAATTGAGTTTTTATTAATAGCTGATCTGTAGCTCTAATTCAATGAAGGTATAAATAATAACGGTGTGCTGTGTGTGTATATGTATCTGTAAGTATATTGAGATTTGTTCAGTTTATTTCAAATTTACATGGAAGAGAAATGGACCAAGGATAGTGAAGAAAAGTAATGAAGTCAAACACTTCAAGAAGATATATCTTGGTAGGTATTAAGATTTATTTTAAAGATCAGTAATTTGTGGTCCACAGGTTGTGTTAGATCTTTGGAATACATATTATTTGATTCTTATCTCACACTGGGCACACACTTTTCTATGCACATGGATATGCGAATTGTATGTTTAAATGTGAGAGGTAGAGCTTCTATGTTTTAGAAAATGACAAAAATGACAGCAGAATGAGTGTACGTGATGAACATGAATTTGGAGATTGAGATATTCCTATAAAGTAAAATTAATTTTCATATATACTTATGCTACATGTTATGTATATATATTTATACATACATTTACATTATATATTATATATAAAGTATATCTTGTATATATTTTGAGTTCTGACAAAACAAAATTTACTTTTTTAAATATCATAACATAACAACACGTGCTAGCTGTAAGAAAATAACAAATGAAAGGACTACATTAAATTTCATTAAATTCTATTTGTCAAAATATATTATTAAAAAGTAAAAAGTCAAGCTACATATTAGAAAAAGATATAATTTATACACAACCAAGTACTTAAGTAGTGAAAATGTGTTTTAAAACACTCAAAATAAAAAAAAACTATAGACAAAATGAGAAAAAGATAACGGTCACTTCAAAACAAAATATATTCAAATGAACATGATTTGATATATGTTACAATTTATCAGAGACTTGTGCATGAACACCATAATTTTGGTCCCACTCTACAATTACAATGCAAAAATAAATATAGCATGTGAAGTGTTCACAAAGATATAAAGTATCTAGAACTCTCACGTGTCACTTTTGTCAGAAAAAGATGTATTAATGCTTTCAGAAACTGTTAATATCTACTAAAGCAAAAAATATGCATGCCCTCTGATCCAGTAACTACTGTTAGTATATAGGAATGAGAAATGTAGTACAAAAGATCTGTAAGTAAGCATGCATAGTATTGTTATGTATAATGACCAATAGTTGGAAAATGACTCAAATATCTATTCACAACAAAAAGAATAAATAAGCAAAAAGGTAGTATGCTCAAAGACAAGTCTTTATACAACAAAATCAATAAATTATATTCAGTGACTTTTGTGAATCAAGTGAAAAGACTGTTCACAAAAGAATGCACACTTTTTTATTCCATTGAAATAAAATGCAAAAGTGGGGAAATAAGCTATGGTCTGAGAAGTAAGATAGCACTTACCTTTGTAAAGACTATAATGGCACTGAGAAATAGATAAAGTTTTGTTTCATGAGAGTTAAATAGAATGTTCACTTTTTGATAATATGTCAAGCTTTGCACTTAGGATTTTTCTGCATATCTATATTACGATATGCTGATGTAAGATATTTAAAGGAAAAACTAACATCCACATGGTATATTTCAGGTTTATCCTATACCTATGAATAATCCTTGGAAGGGCATGTTGGTAGTCCACAAATTACATGTATAGCATGAGAAGACAGCAATCAAATTATCTTCGGTGAATCAAAATTTGTTAATAGTGTAATAACAAAAAGTTGCAATTGACACTAATTTGAGCTTCAGTCCAGTCATCTTTTCTAGGAACTACGTCCCACCCACATGTTTGGTTTCTTGTTTCAATGTTTCTTTTCTAAATTTTATATCCCTGGCTGTAAGTGACTGATATAAATGGAAACATGACCTAAATTGGAATATCTAGATTCTAACTATTGGAAACTTGGAATTTAAATTTTAAAAGTACAAATCTTGCACTAACCTATTAAATGAAATTGAATTAAACCTAGAAGTTATTAATGGACCAAGAAGCAGAAAATGCTCATCTACAAAGAAAGAGAATGGAGCAAATACACAGAAAGTAGAAACATTCAAATCCAGGGAAACATATAGATCAGCTTTCCAGGATACAATTTCAGGTTTTTGTTAAAAACTAATGCCTTTTCAGCCTTGCATTATATGAGCATATCCACTATCTTTATAACACTATTTTTTGTTCCTTTTGTTTTTAATGGTAAACTTCATCTACATCATAATTTTATGCAATATACTTTATATTTGCATGTGTGCACATTAAAGCTAGTGGGAAATGCATATTTTCTTAAAGTGAAAATGCTTATGATGCTATAAGATATACTTTGATATCAGTAATTTGGTTTGTAGAAATGAGAATATTTTAGTTAACTGATTGTTTTTATAACTAACTTGAGAGATAAATCTAAATCAAAGGAGAGCTTTTAAATTACAGACATATAAATAGAATAAGCTAGTGTTAAAGCTGTAACTATTTGTTCTCATTGACAAAAAATCTTGTCTTAATTGTAGATTTATACTTGAGCAGACCATTATAATGTGATGAAAGTTTATACTAGCAGTGTTTATACAGAATGCACATCCCTGAATTGTCTTCACAAGCCTTTTATTACTGTGTATAAAAAGCACCCCCATTACAGTGACTTATAATTTAGCTGCAATTTTTAGTTAACAAGCAATCTTAATGACTGTGTATAATGCTAACTATGAACATAACACAAAGGTTATAGAATAATGTGCATGTCACAAGAACAAAATTATAGTAGGACACAATCCATTCTTTATAGATTTGTGCACTGAAGAACTATAAAACTCCATTTCTGCAGAAATTAAAACAAAACTGCAAAATCTTCTGCTTTGAGGAAAGGGATTGAGAATGTGAATGTGTGTGTGATTTCTGAGAATATACGGACTAAAATAGTAAAAAAAAAAAACTAAAAACATAAAGTGAAAAATATTTTCTATTAGATTTATTGGTTGAAATAAGCTATCCATTTTACTCTAATTTCTTGTAAACAGTATGATCAATTAAATAGAATTTATATCATGTCATTATATTAATTATGATGTTATAAGCCACTTGGAAAACAATACACACTAAATTTTGAATTCCATGGATACATTAGACTAACATCAGGTGGTCAGTAATGGATCAAATAAAATATTCTTATATTTTTTACTTGTTCATCCAGTAATAGATCCAGTGATATTTTCATCTGCAATAATCGGATATACAGGGTCTAAATCAGTGTGGTTCCAAAAGTACTGAATTTGTGGTTCGAGGATATGGGATTATAACATTTTTTCTGTAACAAATTGGCTGTATGACAAAGAGGTATTTACAGTTTCTCTGAGAATCATTTTCCTAACTTACCTCTTTATTGTTTTGTTTTTTCTTTCCTTTTTAAATAGGGAAAGTACTTATTTAAGAAAGGGAGAGAAGGAAGAAGCATTTGTAATTAAGAAAGAAAGGTAGAGGAGGAAACCCTTTAATTAATTAATTAATTTTTTGTATGTTTGTTTTTTTTTCTTGTTTCTCCAGTCCCTGGTGGAGAACCTAATCCTTGCTCTTTCCATGGTCTGCACCTCAGCTGCTGGCTTAGTGCCTGAGTCACCAGGGTGCATCCATTTTCTTAATGTGAAAAGTGAAGACAACAGGACCTTTCTCCCAAATGTATTACAACCATTAATAAAATACTAAATACAATCCTCATGCCATTAAAAAATGTTTGTAGTTAATCTTTTTTCTTATTTATAGATATGCACTTGAAATCCATGTATATTATCATCATTCATTTAACACTGATAAATATATTACATGTTTTCTCTAGGTTTTAGAATTTTGTTCAGCATTGAACATTTTGTTCTTTTGAAATTTGCATTATATTTAAATAACTAAATAAAATATGAGATGTAGCCATTTATGATATATTCTGTAAAATAATAAACATCACAAGGCCATAGAGAATAGGTAGGATAAGATGGTCTATAATGGCCTTCCTAAGCAGATGGTATTTGAAAGGTATAAGAAGAAGATAGGCATATGGAAACTTTGGATTGAGAAAAAAAGGTGAATTTTTAATTGTAGAATGAGAAGTGGTGGAATATGTTGTTGAAAAGATGACAGATGCCAGTGAACTTGGGTCTTATAGGACTTGTTAAAGAGTCTGATCATTTTCTAAATAAAACAATGTCCTTTGAATGTTTTAAGCAGTAAAGTGGGTTGGTCTCCTACAATTTGTTCTACAAGGTCCTATATGAAAGTTGTGTTTGTTATGCTGGTGCATTGGAAGGACTGAGTGGAAAAGGAGGGCCACTTAGAGGATTACTGATATAACTCACAAATAAAACATGTCTTACAATGTTAGAAGGGACATAGATATAAATATCACAAAAGAGTGGAGAAAATTAGCTCAACTATTAGATTTTCTGCTGTCTGCACCAATAAGGTTAATTTTCTTAGAAAACTCTTACACTAGAAATAACAGGCAAACACATCAACTCCCTTCTTATTCTTATACATTCCATAGCAATAATTTGCAACTTGATTGGTAATCTGAAAATTCTGAATCTAAATAAAGTCATGATAATGATACTCTTTGATCTTTCTGATACCAAAGTCTGCATCGTTCTTTTATATTAGAATAAATCTTTGCTTCCTTTTCTCTGAAACTATCCTGTCTCTCAAGTCTATATTTCCAGAAACTTCAAGAATATTTTATTGTTAGCTACTTTTGCATTTAATTCAAATATTATCACTATTGTATCTTTCAGCAATTTTAATGATGCTTCAAGAGTAATGTTAGTGGTCTTTGCAGTATTCCAAGTAGGAGGTATGATAGTTTGGACAAGGTGATAGAAGTAAGAATAAAGGTAAATGTGGGTGTATGCGTGTATGTGTGTGTATGCTATGGAAGCATGCACAGAAATAGTAGATAGAATATATTAAATAGATACCTAGAAAGTACAATGAAATAAAATTGGCAAATCAAGAAGCAGAAAAAGAAGAAGGTAGTATTACCAAAGTTATCAATGATTTTTGAAGACCAAGGTTTCAGGGAATAGCAGAGAAAAAATATACAGTGGACTAAGAAGTGTAGGAAGTATTGGAAGGAGAAAGGATGAATGGACTCTTGTAAGAATCATGGTTGCAAATAAGAAATAAAAGGGAACATAGAATCTGAAAACAAAACAAAACAGAACAATATTGTGTTGAGTGGGGTTTTAAAAGGAAAATTTGCTTTTATTTTGCTGTCATGTGGAGTCCTGAAGCATTTATGTATTTAGGGGAAGAAGTAGCCAGAGGAAAAAAATTTAAGGATGTGGGGAAATTTAAAAAACAAACTACTGTTAAAGAGCAACCTCCATGGCCATGCACAAAACTTACACAGAAGTAGAAAGCATGGAATTACTTTTCAAATGGCCAAATCCCAGCAATATATTGCAAAGTGTACAAAGACTCACAGGAATAAAACCAATCAAAGGAAAAAAAATAAACTCCAGAACTAACCATAAATAAACATCTACGAACTGTCTGACAATTTAAAACGAGTGCCATAAATATGCTCAGTGAGCTAAAAGAGAACACAGATGACTAAAAAAAATAAAGAAAGCAGTATCATTTAAAAATGAGAATGTCAGTAAAAAGACAAAGCATTAAAAAAACAAATCTTTGATAATTCATTGCAATGGTAATCATAATGAAAATATCTATAGAATATAACAAAAGGAAGTGAAAAGGAAATGAAAGTTTGTTGCTACAAAAATATCAATGAAATACAAAAAGAGGAAAAGAGGGATAAAAAATGAGCAATGAGCAAAATGACAGCTGTGTAAATGTAATGGATCAAACTCTTCTTCAAAAGATATAAAAAGTGTGAATTAACAATTAAATAATTCAACCGTATTCTGCTTGCAAGAAACTTTAGCTCTAAGGGCACACATAGATTGAAAGTAAAAAATTGATGAAGGTTATACCACTCAAATAGTAAACAAAAGAATAGTGGTGATTATACTTATATCAGAAAAAAAATAGACTTTAAGTCAAAACCCATTGCAAGTGACAAAAGACAGTATATAATAATAAAAAGACAGTTCATCAAGTTGACAAAACAATTCCAAAAATCTATGGACCTCAAATCTCCTAAACAAAATGAAGGCAACTTTGACAAGCATGAAGGGTGAAAGAGCAACACAATTCATTAGGGATACATAAAAAGAAACAGAGAACTTGAGCCATAGTATAGATAAGGTGGACTTAACAGATATATTAATATATATATGTGTATGTATATATGTATAATGAAAAATATCTTAAGACAGAGTAAAATGAAAACACAACAGATCAAAAATCAAAACGTGCATGATACAGAGAAGTGCTAAGAGGGACTTTTATATATAGACGTATACATTGCAAAACAGATCTTAAATAACAAATCTAACTTTACTCATCATGAAACTAGAATAACAAGAAGAAAAACATACCCAAAACTAGCAGAAATAAAACGATAGATCAGAACAAAGCAGAGTGGAAAAGCAATAGAAAAATCAACAAAGTTAAGAGGATTTTTCATTAAGACATCAACATTATTGACAAGCTGCTAGCTAGATTAGGAAAAGAGAGATAACTGAAGTCGAAAAAAAGAGGGGGCATGCTACAAAAATCCAAGGAATTATAGAAATGCACAATTGTATGCTAAACATTTAGATAACCTAGGAAAAATTAATTTCCTGGAAACACATTGCCTACCATGACTGAATCACGAAGAAACAGACAATCTAAACAGGCTGATAGTGAAAATGTTTGACCAGAATACTAAATCATTAATCAAAAAATATCTCTACAAAGAAAATTCTTGAACCAGATAGCTTCGCCAGAGAAGTCACCAATTATTTAAAGGATAATTAACTCCAAACTTGCCAAATTTCTTCTAAAACTTTGAAAATGGGGAACACATGTGAGTTCATTCTGAGAGTCAGGCATTACCAAGGGAAAAAAAAAAAAACCAAAAGCTGGGAAAAAAGAAAAGAGGGAATGTAAAGGAGAGAGGGAAAGAAGTGGGGGGGGGGGGCGG